>OX377622.1:54345044-54595632 GCA_947397865.1 Polietes domitor | reverse complement strand
TAATACACAATTCGTTCAATTCATTTACAATGTACGTTTTTTCTCGATATTCCCAACATGTTTCCTTGAAGTTCATCATTTGCTGTGTTTTTTGCTCACAAGACTGGCTATTAAGAGAGAACGAGCCAAGACTTGACTAAATCGATTTTATATCCCACCCCCTCTTCATCATTCACGAATTGCTTTCTCTGATACCTCATGAATACTAATGGATAGACCAATTTCCAGAAGCAAAACCTTTTCCATTTATGGTGGCGAGCTGCTCAGCGAAAGCAAAAAAAGTTGATGTTGCTGTTGGTGTTTGTAGTTGTGTGTTCCTAACTGAAAAGAACTGAAATGAAAGCCCCTCTTTGTAGTTCAATGATAAATTACCGGTGGCGGCTTGGCGAAACCATGTAAATGAAATTGTGAAATTGATGAAGTATATAAACCATAGGTAACAATTTGACCAGCAAAAAACCTGCTGCACGTAAGTAGGTAGACGTAATTATAGGTATATGTATCTTTAAGCTCTGAATATTTATTGGCTGGCAGGGATAGAGTCGCATTCCATTTATTGGCGAAACATTATAATTTTGAGGGGAAACCTTGTGAGAGAAACCAAGGACAATTATGCTGGCAAAAACTTTGAAGTAGAACTTATTACAATCTACAATACCAGCTCCATTAGTCATACAAATTATTAAGGTCTCATTACCCGCTTAAATACAATTAATATATGCTACAAACAAATACAAAATTTGTGTCCGAGACCTAAAAAATTATTTTTTGTGTGCATTGATGCATACTATAAAATCAGCATAAAAGATTTTCATAACATTTTTTTAGTTTTTTTCGTTTGCATTTTTTTGGTCTGTAATCAATATTTGATTTGAACTGGAACATTGGCTCAAGACCATTTTGCATCTATATTTAATAGAATGCAAATTTATTTACAAATGGCATGGTGACATTTATTACTTGGCTGCAGACTACCACGATCATGATTTTGGGTGTCCACATGAACGAAGACGAGTTCATAAATGTTTTGATTGTGCTTCAAGTCGATCATAAAGTTTTGGAAGTATCCCATTTGAGATACTTGCGTTTTATGTAAAAACAAGTAAGGAAAGGCTAAAGTCAGGCGGGGCCGACTCTATGATACACTCCACTTTCTATCCGAATACAATTCAATTCGGTGAAAAAGTGATAACGGGAAGTTTTTATGTATCCTGTAAATGTATGTGCTTGACAAAAAATGTTAAATCGGAAACGACATTTGTATGAGGATATATTGAAACATGGAACGAAATAGGTAAAATATAAAATGTATAGTTTGGCCAAAATCGGTTAAACTTGTGGGAGCAACATTTGTATTTGCTATATTTAAATCTGAAGCGATCTTACCCACTTTCACCATAGTTTTGTTTAGTTATATTATAAGATGTTGTGCCAAATTTAAATAAAATCGGGTACAATATGTGGGTTCTAGAGCGGAAAAAGTCCAATCGGGAGCGACATTTATATGGGGGCTATATCTAAATCTGAACCGATTCTACCCAATTTCGGCATAGGTGTTTCTAGTTAGATTATAAGATGTTGTGCCAAATTTAAAGAAACTCGAGTACAATATGTGGTTTCTAGAGCGGAAAATGTCAAATCGGGAGCGACATTTGTATGGGGGCTATATATAAATCTGAACCGATCTGACCCATTTTTACCACAGGTGTTTCTAGTTGAAATATAAGATGTTTTGCCAATTTTAAAGAAAATCTGTTGTAATATGTGGTATCTAGAGTGAAAAGAGTCAAATCGGGAGTGAAATTCGTATGGGGGCTATATCTAAATCTGAACCGATTTTCTTCAAATTAAATAGCGTTCGGCCTTGTCCCGAATAACTTCATTGTGCAAAGTTTCATTTAGTTATGTTTACAATTGCGACCTGTATCGTGATTACAACAATAGATAGACAGACGGACGGACTCAAAAAGTGATTCTAAGTCGATCGGTATAATTAACAATGGGTCTATCTCGTTTCCTTTTGGGTGTTACAAACAAATGCACAAAGACATAATACTCTCGTGGAGTATATAAAAAGTTGCCAAGTCCTTATTGGAAAACCCTGTCCGACAGTCCACACTACACTTGAACCAACTGATATACATCTGAAAAACAAGTAAGGAAACGCTAAAGTCGGGCGGGGCCGACTCTATGATACATTCCACTTTCTATCCAAATACAATTTAATTCGGTGAAAAAGTGAAAACGGGCAGGATTTATGCATCCTGTAAATGTGTGTGTTTGACAAAAAATGTTAAATCGGAAAGGACATTTTATGGGGTATATTGAAATCTGGAACGAAATAGGAGAAATATATTATGTATAGTTTGGCCAAAATCGGTTAAACATTTGGGAGCAACATTTGTATTTGCGCTATATCTAAATCTGAACCGATCTTAACCACTTTCACCATAGGTTTTTTACTTGGATTATAAGCTGTTGTACCAAATTTAAAGAAAATCGAGTACAATATGTGGTTTCTAGAGCGGAAAATGTCAAATCGGGAGCGACATTTGTATGGGGGCTATATCTAAATCTGAACCGATCTTACCCAATTTTTGCATAGGTGTTTCTAGTTGGATTATAAGATGTTGTTTCAATTTTAAAGAAAATCGGGTACAATATGTGGTTTCTAGAGCGGAAAATGTCAAATCGGGAGCGACATTTGTATGGGAGCTATATCTAAATCTGAACCGATCTTACCCAATTTTTGCATAGGTGTTTCTAGTTGGATTATAAGATGTTGTGTCAATTTTAAAGAATATCGGGTGCAATATGTGGTTTCTAGAGCGGAAAATGTCAAATCGGGAGCGACATTTGTATGGGGGCTATATCTAAATCTGAACCGATCTTACCCAATTTTTGCATAGGTGTTTATAGTCGGATTATAAGATGTTGTGTCAATTTTAATGAAAATCGGGTGCAATATGTCGTTTCTAGAGCGGAAAATGTCAAATCGGGAGCGACATTTGTATGGGAGCTATATCTAAATCTGAACCGATCTTACCCAATTTTTGCATAGGTGTTTATAGTTGGATTATAAGATGTTTTGCCAAAGTTAAAGAAAATCGAGTACAATATTCCTACCCTATGACACCGGTACAAATCCGAACTTTGTAGTCCTGTGAGGGGACAACAGGATGAGGAAATGAAAAACTGAAAAGGCCAAGTATCTCCATTTTGCCTATACGTATATCATTCAGTTCAAGTGTAACGACTTTTTTAAAAATTACCGTACGGTGTAATCTATAAAATTTGAAAAACTTCCTGTGTAAAATTTGTGTCCTAGAGGGGTAATAATAACCAGTAAGGAAAGGCTAAAGTCGGGCGGGGCCGACTATATGATACACTCCACTTTCTATCAGAATACAATTCAATTCCGGAAAAAAGGGAAAACGGGAAGAATTTTTGTATGCTTCCTAATCATAGGCTAATATGTCCTGGTTAAATTTGTCAAATCGAGAAGAATATTTATATTTGGGTGTTTCTCATGGAAATATAAGATATTTTGCCAAATTTGAAGAAAATCTGTTAAAATATGTGGTTTCTGGAGCGGAAAAACTCATATCTAAAAACTCAAATCTAAATCTGAATTGCTCTGGGTCATTTGGTGTGTTTCATGGGAGTTTCTAGTCTAAATATTTTGAAGAAGTCTAAATATTTTGAAGGTTTCTACAACAGAAAAAGTCAAATCGGGAGTGAAATTCGTATGGGGGCTATATCTAAATCTGAACCGATCTGGCTCATTTTCACCGTGGGTATTTCTGATTTAAATATAAGATGTTTTGCCAATTTTGAAGAACAATTGTTAAAATATGTGGTTTCTACAGCAGAAAAAGTCAAATCGGGAGTGAAATTCGTATGGGGGCTATATCTAAATCTGAACCGATTTTCTTCAAATTAAATAGCGTTCGTCGTTATCCCGAAAAACTGTGTTGTGCAAAGTTTCATTTGATTCGGGCTACAATTGCGACCTGTACTTTGATTACAAGAATAGATGGACAGACGGACGGACGGACATTGTTAAATCGATTCAAAAAGTGATTCTAAGTCGATCGGTATAATTAACAATGGGTCTATCTCGCTTCCTTTTGGGTGTTACAAACAAATGCACAAAGACATATTACTCTCGTGGAGTGTATAAAAATGCAAGTGTAATCAAAAAGGGAACATTAGGCAGCAATCTTTAAAAATGTATCCTAAGTATTACAAGGTGGAAACAATTTCCATCAAGCCTGATTTTCCCCCATTTGCAATTTAAATGTGTGTAGCATTTTGCTACAGCCGACTGCTTGGTACTCGACTGCTGGTACTCCTTTATCCATTTTGACCCTAAAGGTACGAATTTAGACAAATTCGTTCCTCTTTTGTCCGCGTCTACGTAGACAGACGAGTGAAAATGCTGAATATCATGATTCTAACTACAGCCATTTGATTGTTTCCAATTTAATTCCATTTACACCCTGATGGTATGAATCTCGAAAGATTTCTTTATTCTTCGCGTCACCACAGTCAGAGAAGTGTACACTCAATTTCATTATTATAGCTGCAGCCGTTTGGTTGCTACGATTTGTATACCAAGTCGCCCCATTTTGCGCGTAAAAGTACAAAATTTTACAAAAATCCTCTTTATTTCGCATCTTCACAGTTACATGTACACACTGAATTTTATGATTTCAACTTCAGCGTTTTGGTGGGTACCATTCTTATCCCTCTTTTCAAATTGCATCTCTTAAAGGTACGGATTTAAAAAAAAATCCCTCTATTTTACGTATCTGCTCTAAAGGGTGTACATTCCATATTTCATGTTTCTAGCTGTTGTCGTATCATTGGTGCCATTTTTATCCCTTTTTGTCACATTTCGCCCGCTAAATCTTTTATTTACTTTCTGGTGTTTTTACTCTACAAGAGGAATGTACGCAGCAAATTTCAACGCACAAATTTAAAATAAAATTGCTTAAGTAGTCCAAATATTTGGGTGTATTTTCAGTCCTTGTTAAGAAAAAAATGTTCCTTTGGGCCGATTTCGTCCACTTTCAATCCCAAACGATCTACAATCATAAGACACATTTACGGAAAATTTGAACCTCCTAGCGAATTTCGTTCGCCACGTAGAGTGCTTTCAACAGACAGACGGACATAGCTAGATCGTCCTAGAATTTTACCACGACCCAGAATATATATATACTTTATGGGGTCTCCGAAGAATATTTCAAGGTGTTACAAACGGAACACCTCCTTAGGTGGATATATTATTTTTATATTTGTTTATTGTTAAAAAAACATTTTTTGATTAAATAGATCTATAAGAAGATACTTTTCAAACTCTTATTCGCCCGTCACAATATCTTAGCTAAGTCAGAAGTTATGAAATTTAGAAATCAATAGCCTCTATCGCTTATCCCAAACTCCAAAAATTTCTCTGAGTGCTTATATTTATTTTTATACCCTACACCACAGGGTATAATGTCTTTGTGCATTTGTTTGTAACACCCAACCGATCGACTTAGAAGCACTTTTTGAGTCGATTTAGCGATGTCCGTCCGTCTGTCCATCTATTCTTGTAATCAAAGTCCAGGTCGCAATGGTTGTTAGAACTAAATTAAACTTTTCACAACGAAGTTTTATGGGATAAGGATGAACGCTATTTAATTTGAAGCAAATCGGTGCAGATTTAGATATAGCTCCCATACAAATTTTGCTTCCGATTTTACTTTTTCCGCTCTAGAAACCACAAACAGTGACATATTTTCTTCAAATTTGGCAAGACGCCGTACATTTCAAGTAGAAACAGCTCTGTTAAAATTAGGATAGATCGGTTCAGATTTATATATAGCTCCCATACAAATGTCTCCTCCGATTTGACTCTTTCCGCTCTATAAACCACAAACTTTGACATATTTTCTTCAAATTGGGCAAATTTATATATATACTAGATTTATATTTCAACTAGAAACAGCTCTGGTAAAAATAGGACAGATCGGTTAAGATTTATATATAGCTCCATACAAATGTCTCCTCCGATTTGACTCTATCCGCTCAGAAACCACAAACTTTGACAGATTTTCTTCAAATTTATATTTCAACTAAAAACTGCTCTGGTAAAATAGGATAGATCGGTTCAGATTTATATATAGCTCCCATACAAATGTCTCATCCGATTTGACTCTTTCCGCTCTAGAAACCACAAACTTTGACAGATTTTATTCAAATTTGGCAAAACAGCTTATATTTCAACTAAAAACAGCTCTGGTAAAATAGGATAGATCGGTTCAGATTTATATATAGCTCGCATACAAATGTCTCATCCGATTTGACTCTTTCCGCTCTAGAAACCACAAACCACATATTTCAACTAAAAACAGCACTTGTGCAAATGGTTCAGATGAGTTCAGATATACATATAGCTTCATTACAAATTTCGCTACTGAATTGATTATTTCCGCTCTAGAAATAGCATTTTTGAACAGATTTTCTTCTAATTCGGCACATCTGCTAATGTTTCAAATAGAAATTACTATAGCGAAAGTGGGTCACATCGGTTCATATTATATAGCTCCCAATTTGATTCTTTCCGCTCTAGAAACCACATATTTAACACTCCATAAAATTTGGGAAAGCGTCTAATATTTCGACTAGAAAACCATTGCTAAACATGGGTCAGATCGGTTCAGATTTGTATATAGCTCCCATTCAAAGTTTCTGTTAAAATTTTCTTACAAATACAGATAGAAGTATGGAATTTGTAGTATATTCTCCTGTTATAGCTGCATCGTATATAACCCGGTTCAAATGTAATGACCTTTTTTATCCTACACCATAGGATATAATGACTAAGTGTAGGGTATCATATAGTAGGTCACGCCCGACTTAAATCTTCCTTACTTGTTACTTGTTGGATTTCTTTATTCTTCCTATACTTGCATATCTGATATCATTTTAAATTTATAACTGATAACCAGCCACAATGCCATAACTATCATGAATTTATTCTGATGGTACAAGTATTTCTACACAATCCACACGGTTTATCCACAGCGCCTGTGTGTGTGTGTACTCGAATGGATACAAACAAAAATCAATATACCTTCGCCGTCCAACCATTCGTTCATCCTGTGATTGCTATTTTGATACACTGGATCCCAAAAACCTCCCGGCTTATACATAAAAATACTAACAACAAATACAAAAAAAAACTTTATTTGTTGCTAAATCCCAAGCAAATCCCAGTGAAATAAAGCGAGGATTTCGTCCACGATAGAAACAATAAAGTTGCATTAACTTGTTCTCATCTGTCTCCCTTTATTTTCTTTCAATTTTGTTCGTGGTACGTACGTATGAATCTATTCTGATATTGAAAAATAACAATGCATTGTTTTTATTTGCGTTTTTTGCTGTTGTAAATGAAAAACAGATAGAAAACCCCAAACACAATGGCCACTTTTTAGCGCAGGGTATTTTATAATGTTGCAAATGAAGTGTGGTAGAAAACAAGGATGTTGGCCCCACAACTGCCTTCCTCGATGTTATTGACAAACAATCACATTCTTCCCTCGACCAGAAATCGAAAATCAAGGCCAATGAGATGTGCGAGTGTGCACAAAAAACACGACTATACATAAACATGGGAAATAATTGATTTTTAGATTTGAATGTGGTTTTCCTCAATATTTGAATTGGTTGTTCAAAAAAAGAGTCTAACTGCGTCTAGTAGCAGCTGCGAGACCTTCAATTGCCATAGTCGAGAAGGCTGAGAGCGCAATTATCGACGGCAATGTTCGGGCTACATAGCACAGACATTGGAAATATTTATTTTTTTCGATATGGATTTGTCACAGCTCTTCAAAAGCTTGTACATAAATTCCACCTGTCGAATACTCCACGAGAAACAATTAAGCACCAAAATTTCAGTAAAAAAGGCATCACATGGAGACTACAAGGAAGACTAGAAGACCTTGACTACGCCTACGATATTTGCTTACTTAGACATACTTTCTTCGACATGCAAGTGAAACTGAAACAAATCGACGATATTGAAAATAAACAAGTAAGAAGGCGTTAAGTTCGGCCGGACCGAATCATATATACCCTCCACCACAGAGTGCATTCCACAATATTATCAGCAGATTAAAGGATGTCGACTTTACGTAGGAGCACAGTACCATATTACGAAAATTGTGATATTTTTATGAACATTACTATATTTGTTTACTATTTCAAACTATAATGTATACTTATGCGCACTGTTTAAAATCTACTACTATAAATAAATACAATGCTGTAATTGTGAAAGTGAACATGCCGAAAATATTAGGCGATTGTCAGTCGCCATTAGGAAGAAGCATTTTCAGATACAGACACTGTATTATTTTGATAAGAAAAGTACAAATTCCATCCCATTCGCCCCATTCTCTGCCCAAATGTACAAATTTCGAAAAAAACGTTTCGTTTCGAGTCTTCATTGTCAGAACACCGAATACACACCGAATTTCATGATATCAACTTCAGCGGTTTGGAAGGTCCCATTTTTATCCCTCGCCCGCTAAAACTTTTATTTTCTTTGTGGTGCTTCCAAGCTACAAGAGGAATGTCCGCAACAAATTTCAAATGTATGAAAAGCAGAAATTTAATTAATAAACCAAGGCAACCAATATTTTTATACTATGTATATAAAGGGTGTTTTTTATTGATGTATAGAACTTCGAATTGAAATAAAACACAAGAAAATCTTCTTAATGTCCATCAATTTGGCTTTATTGGAAGGATAATTTTATGCCATTAATGTTTAAATATGATTTCGGGCATGTGGCCGCCGCGGCTGGCTCGAATATAGCCAATTCTACAGGTCCAATTTTCAACCACTTTTTCGAGCATATGGGGCCGTATGTTGGCAATAACGCCACGAATGTTGGCTTTCGGGTCCTCTTCAACACTTTGCTCTACAGCGGCAATTGTTTCTTCGGTGCGCACTGTTCGACGTCTCTGCGGATGCGTATTATCACATAGAGTAAACGTAGTGCGAAAACGATCCATGGTTAACCGAATTAATTGCTCTGATGGACGATTATGTCGACCATAAAATGGACGGAGCTTGCGGTGAACTTCGCGAACTGAACCATTACTTTCGAAATAAATTTGCACGATTTGCAAGCGTTGTTCTTTTGTCAACCTGTTCATGATGAAATGGCAAACCAAACTAAATATTAATCACTTGACAGCTGACAAAATGGCCGCCAGTTAAAAAAGTGATGCCAACTTAAAGTTCTATAGCCCAATAAAAAACACCCTTTAGAATGGAAATAATAAAGTATATATAAGGCAGCAATCATAAATACCCTAAATATTGGGGGACAGAGAGTGTATTTTCAGCTACAGTGGTTTGGTTGGTAGTATTTCCATCCTATTTCAATTTCAAAAGTATATATTTTGAAAATACTTTACCTCTCACGTACGCAGTATAAGACAAATTCATGATTCTACCATTTTTTGTCGTAAAAGCAACAAAATAAAATACGAATTTGGAAAAAAAAAATTGTTTACGTGGCTACGCACTCAGAGGAATGTATACTCCGAATTCCATGATACTATCTGCGGCCATTTTGTTGGTACCATTTCGCATTTTACTCCTTAAAAGATCGACTTTCGAAAATTTCATCATTTTAGCTGTAGCCTTTTAGTTGGTACCATTTTTATCCCTCTGCTCCCATTGAATCCCTTGAAAGTTCAAATTTAGAAAAAAAATTGTTCGTGTCTACTCAGTCAGAGGAATGTATACAGCGAATTTCATACATCCATTTGTTTGGTACAATTTTTATCCCCTTTTTCCATTTTACACCCTAAAAGTACTAATTTCGAAAATTTCCTTTATTTTATATGTCTAAGCAATCAGAGGAATGTATACACCGAATTTCATTATTCTAGGTGCAGCCGTTTGGTTGGTACTATTTTATCCCTCTATCCCCATTTAAACCCTTAAAAGTACAATTTTTTTAAAAGTACAAATTAGAAAAAATACTTTTATAATATGTATCTACTCTATTAGAGGAATGTATACGCCAAATTTCGTGTTTCTATCTGTTGTCGTTTGATAGGTACCATTTTTATCCCTTTTTGTCCCATTTCGCACCCTACAAATAAAAATCACCCTTTTATGCTATAAAGGGAATGCGAGTTGCAAATATCAAGTAAATACAAGCTAATATGCTCATAAACATGGTGAAATACTCTAAATATTAGGGGTATTTTCAGTCCTTGTGAGGGAAAAAATTTTCCCTCTGGGCCGATTTCGCCCACTTTCAATCCCAACCGATCTGCAACCATAAGACACATTTAGGGAAATTTGAACCTCCTAGATCATTTTGTTCGGCCGCTATCGTGCTCTCAGCAGATAGACAGACGACCACGACCCACAATATATATACTGTATGGGGTCTCCGATGAATATTTTAAGGTGTTCTGGAGGTGGAGGGTATAAAAATATGAATAGATGAAGAGAAATGTTTTCTGGATCATTTTTGACAAATCTGGTGGTTCAAGAGTAGTTATTTTAGTACGAACTACTTTGGATATCGAAGCCATGTATGAATTTCTTTCTTTATATCAAGCCGAACTAAAATAACTCTATTCAATTCTAACGTCAAATTCACTCTCTTGTGAGATTTGGAACGCCACGGCATGAGGCATACATTTTTTGTAATGTGTAAAATACAACTGACCCAGAACTATTCCAACAATCTTCTATGGACAGAAACTAACCAGTATCCATTCAAAAAAGAAACGACACATGGAAACGGCAAATCTCATTACAGCCGTCAACACTAAACTTGAACTGGACTGAGAACAAAGATCAAGCAGCAGATCTTGTATATTGGAGAGAACTGGTGGCAGGAGTAAAATGAATAAATAATAATAGAAATACGTGGGCGTTGTTCTTGGGAATAGTATAAAGGAGATAATTATTTATTATATTAAAATATATGGCTGATTCGCCACGCCCATTCGACATATAATATATTATATATCATTTCCGTAATAGGGAAAGGCTTGAACTAGACTTACCTAAACGCGGACTTTCTGCAATGTCCGGTTTTCGGGTTATTCGGAAACTTCGATTTAAAAAATACGATCGGACCGGCGGTTTTCCGGGGTTTTTTGACACAATAAAAATGGAGAAATTCTTCATTATAGGGAAATACCACTAAATGTAAGTTTAGAAATAGGAAATCGTTTTAAAAAAAAAAAATCTGTTATTTCTGGACCAATTAACCCATTAACCCATTCTGCGATTCTGATATCTTGTAGAGAATAAATACAAGGACTATTCACTTTTCTATTATATTCATCAATCTCATATTACCTACAAGGACAAGTAATCTCAGAAATGAATACTGTTTTTTAATGACGATCTGCAAAATATTACGTCCTTGGGTCAAACCGTCTGTGAGCTAAACGCTCCTTAAAATACCTAACTTTACCTAGGGTAGGTACTAGAAGGGGCGACGCTAAAGAATATTTTTTTTGGGTTTAATGCGATTATAAAAACATTTTCAAATATCAAATTGCAACTGATTTAAACATCCGTATGGAAGTTATATCGGGTTTACTTTAACCAAAGCTTATGGCCCTTTGTGTGGGACGTAACAGAAGGGGTGTGGCAATATCGCCCATATTCCATTCAAATTTAACCATTATAAAAACATTGCTATATATCAAAAATCACAAAATTCCGATCATCCGTATAGAAGTTATAACAGCTTTTATTTTAGGAGTTTAAGGTGATTTGTGTGGTACAGGGAGGGGCGTGGCAAAAGCCGTCATATTTAGTGCACTTAAAGTGATTATAAAAACATTATCAAATACCAACAGAGCATATTCCGAAGATCCGTGTGGAAGTTAGATTAGTTTTAGTTTGACAAAACAATATCATTTTGGGAGGTACCATTTGTGTGTGAGGTACCCGAAAGAGTGTGGCAATTTCGCACATCTTCGAACTTAAACTAAGTTTTCGGAAAAAGGCACTGCTTCAATGCGTTACACTTTTTTCTGTCCCAAATGATAATTTCCCTCCTACTCTGTAGAGTGAAAGTATAAAAAGGAAAACAATTTTAAACTTATCCTTCAGATCGATATCGCACATTCCGTGCAAGAACTTCACACCTTTTAGTTGGTATATTTTAGGATACCGTTTTAAAGATTATAAGCCAGCATATCTAATCAAATAGCTATAATTCATCAGTGCGTTTGATTATATATAAAACTAGCTGAACCCCCGCCCGCTTCGCCAGGCAAAAAAAAAACAAACGGTAAAATTAAAATCTGCTTTCATATAGATTTTTCTCCTGATCGGTAATATATGTACCAATTATAATCAAGGTACTTCCCTGAGATACTAAGGAAATGGATATGTTCCCTGGAGAACGTTAATTTACGGCGAATAGTGAAGGAAATGTCAACAATCAAATTGATTTTTTTGTTAAGTGTGATTCTCACCTTTTCATTACCTAAACAAAAACTTCATTCGTAAGAAGAAATTACATTACATTCAAAAGACATAGAAATTCAAACAAATTGTTCACTTATCAAACAACACAAAAACTAAAAAATTAATATAATTTTCGCTTTCTTGACTTAAGGCGGTTGTTGACGAATGAATATTTCTCTTTTTGTAACCTTTCTTTACTATTGTGCTAAGAAAATCCACAGAAAACGTGTAATTTCACAAAATTCAATCAAAAATGTCCCATCTTTCAAATCACGCCCATTTGTATATTGTCTAATCAGGTTACAACTAAATTAACTCACACAACAATATAGGAATGTCGGTGTCGAATATACTCAAAAAAGGTTTTAATTTCTTATGGGAAGGGTCAAGGCCACTTTCCGCCCATCTCGGTTTCGAATATACTCTAAATTCGGTTTTAATTTTATATGGAAAGGTCACGCCCACTTTCCGTCCGTCTTTGCACAACTATTTACACTGGATCAACTCACACAAAATTTCAGCACTCTAGGTGTCATAGACCATATTCGATAATATGGTTTAACTTCGTACCGCCCAATTTTGTTATAACTACGCAGTTTTATGCTAGATGCACTCACACAAAAGTTAAGTATTGTAGCTGTCATATAACTGAATATATTCGATAATAGGTTTTAACTTCGTATGGGAGGTACACCGACCACTTTTCCAATACCGCCCACTTTTTGGCACAGTTACGCACATTGATGCTAGATGCACTCACACAAAATTTCAGTATTGTATCTGTCTTAGAACTGAATATATTCAAAAATGGGTTTAACTTCGTATTGGAGGTGCCCACTTTCCCCTCTCCGCCCCTTTTTTGCACAGCTATACACAAAGGTGCTAGATGCACTTACACAAAATTTAAGCACTCTAGGTGTCATAGAACTGCCAATATTCTATAATAGGTTTTAACTTCGTATGGGAAGTGTCATGCCCACATTTCTATTACCGTCCATATTTGGCACAGCTACGCAGATTGATGCTAGATGCACTTACACAAAATCACAGCACTCTAGATGTCATAGAACTGACAATATTCAATAATAGGTTTTAACTTCGAATGGGAGTTGCCACGCCCACTTTTAAATTACCGCCCATTTTTGGCACAACTACGCATATTGATTCTGGATGCACTCAGACAAAATTTCAGTATTACATCTGTCATAGAAGGGAATATATTCGAAAATGGGTTTTAACTTCGTATGGGAGGTGCCACGGCCACTTTTCCATTACCGCCTCTTTTTGGCGTAACTGTGCAGACTAATAATTAGTGAACTTTCACAAAAATTCAAGACTCTGTAATAGTATTCCGAATATTCTAATTTATAAAAAACCAATAAATCCCTAATTTGTGTGGGAGGTGCCACACAAATGATAATATCAAAAAAATATATAGCCTATTTTCACCACCGGTTCAGCATGAACATACAGTGAAAATTTCAAGAAGATCGGTTCAGTAGTTTAGGCTGCTATAAAGAACAAACCAACAAACTTACAAACACAGATTCATTTATATATATATAGATATACAATTTATTTATTTACAAGTTCAACATTTTTGCATATATTTAACATAGGCTCTATTTATTTGCATAAATGCACTTTGCATAAAATATGCAAAATTGTGCAAATTTTGTTCTTATATTTCGAATTAACTTTTGATGAGAAATATTTGTGTGGCATTACCATTTCGATACAACCATCCGATCCAAATATGCAGTTGCATATATTCCGCTGACTATTCATAAAGCACAAATCAATGTAAAGTGTCATAGAATTTATGAAACATTTCTTAGCAAGTGCAGTATTTTTCACAAGTTCAGTATTTTTCATAATATGATTTATGAAAATTTTCGTATATTTTATAAAGAAACTTCATTAATTTTATGAAAAACTTTCATAAATATTAAAAATGTATACTGAAGTTTCCAATATAAACAAAAAAGCAAAAAAAGGTCTGACTTGCTGACTAACCAATCAACACACACCATCATTGAGAGAGTCTTTGCAATAAATATGTCTTTGACCTAAATCGGGATACATACTTATGTCAGAGTTGACGAAGTTCATATAAAAATTGCTAGCAGTTGTAAGTTATGAAACATTTCATAAAACCTATGATGATCATTCAGTATATTTATGTAGACATTTCATAACACAGACAATTTATTGGTTATGACGTATTTCATAATCTTTAAGAATTGTTTCGTTAATACAATGAAATATTTCTTTGATCTTATGAAACAAAGTTTCACTAATTTAACAATATTGTTTTATGAAATATGAAATGTTTATGAAAAATTGTATGAAACATTTCATTTTATTTATGGATTTTTCATAAATATTAAGACAAAATTCACTAAATTAATGAAAACCTTTTATGAAATCGCTTCATAAATATTATGAAGGAAAATTCTTTCAGTGTATGGGGTAAACAAATTCTGAAAGTAGAAACAAAACACAACAAACTGTGTTTATTTTCTAATCGTATTCAAGTTTAGAACGAACCCACTTTTTTGACGGACATCTTTATTCCATTCTGTCATTGCTCTAATATTGAATCACACTGAAAGGAAACACTTTGGGCAATATAAATATTTTTTGTTTTTCGAAAATTTTGAAACCTAATTCTTTTAAAGTTTAATCATATATCATATCCAATTCAATAAATGCGGTAGAAATCCCGGAAAATATCCCAGTTCAAATTAAATATATTTTTAGTGGTCTAACTCTTCTGCTATACTTACTCAGTAGAGTTATTTTATATTTTTACATAAAAATCATTATTTTAATTAAACTATAGATTTGTTGTCCATAAAATGACTGGTGTGATTTTATTTTGTAATATATTTGCGATTTTGGTTCTCACAAAACCAAAATACTCTGGCAATCATGAAGCAAATAAATAAAAAGCTCATTTCTAGTTGTCAACTGTGGCAACCTTTCATCTTCACTTACCTTTTAAATACTGTTCGTTTCTCGCTATGACTTTTTCGGCATTTTTGCGCGCCTGAAAAAACCACTCCGATGTATTGCCCAAATAATGATATTCCATGGCCAAGTCTTTGGCCAGAATTGCGCCCAAATCCGGTGGTGGCAAACGATATGCAAACGGGCAGAAAAGGCCTGCCTGCGACGGATGTTCATTCCAATCGAAACAGTTGCCGGCAGCGAAAATATCATCGTCGAACTCAACCATAGACAGAACCGATGCATGCAACAGATTAATATCTGCCTGAGCGGCTGATGAAGTCATTTTAAAAATTCTGTAAAAGAAAGAAGAAGAAAACAATTGAGAAATGAGATTCAGAAGAGCACAGCACAGCAAAAAAATTGGCCCAAATATGGGATACAAAGTAATCGCTGCATGGCAGATACAATGATAAAAGGGAATAGGTTTTCGGTGTTTTTTTGTTGGCCATCCTCATTCGCATTCACATGAGTTAAAGGCTTTGGAAAGACCGAGCAAAAAGCTCTTGCCATAGCTCAGATGGCATTAATGCCGCTATGGACTATTGTTAGAAAGTGCTGCACTCGGCACAATGGGTCATGTAGCTTGAATAGCATTACGAAGGAGAATAGTCTTCAGTTATCTAACTGGCTACAACATTCGGTTTAAAGTTGGCAATTTTTTATATACCCTAAACCTTAAGATGGGGGTATGATAAATTTTCCATGATGTTTGTAACACGATTTTTTTTACGAACGGTTCCAACGCCTCTCACACCCGTCCCTTCCGACCGAGATGGCCACGTCACCATAACGTAGGGACAGCGTACACACCATAGTCCGAACCATGGCGGCTAAGCAGTAGAGGGTGGACACCGGCTACAGATCAAATATCAACAGCCGCCATAACAAAAATATTAAACAAAATATTAGTATCACATGCAAATAAAAGTTATTCTTAAAGTTAGTAACTAAATATATTAAAGTAAAGTAAACATGTCACAACAAACTAAACATCCAAGCAGGAGAAAATCCTCGACTTTATTATATCGACTCCTAATCCGAAATCTATGATGTGACACAATGAATACACATTCCGCGAATGGGCTCTGCGGAAGCGTAATTCGTACGCTGAAAGTCAATATGGATGAATTGATAGTATCAGAAGGTCTAAATGGCACGTTAAACTTAATCCTAGAAATAATATAGTCAGAAGAGAAATCACCATTTATAACCTTATAAACCATCACGGTGTTCAACAAACACGTCTGCTTTTCAAGGACGACTTGCCTTCCTTGCCTTGAAAATCAGCTTCAATCTACTAGTATAAGGGGGAAGAATAAAATCACTATTCCAATGCAAGTGACTTAATGAAAATATTAAAAATTGCTTCTGAACTGACTCAATTCTGTCAATATAGATACCATACTGAGGATCCCACACTACGGAACCATATTCCAGAATAGGTCTGACAAGTGATGTAAATAGCTGCTTCGTTACGTAAGGATCGGAGAACTCCTTAGCCCATCGCTTAATGAAGCTAAGAACACCATATGCTTCGTTAACCATAGTAATAATATGATTGTTGAAATTCAGTTTGGAATCCATTAGAATACCAAGGTCTACAAAAGAATCAACTAACTCTAGCTCAGTTCCTCTAATATTATATCTGACAAATCTTGGATTCGATCTAATAAAAAGCCTTTGTCTGCATTTCCTTAGGTTGAGTTCCATACAATTCATGTCACACCAGCGTCCAAAACTATCTAAGTCATCCTGCAATGGATTCGAAAATTCTGGCCAATTA
Source organism: Polietes domitor (assembly GCA_947397865.1). NCBI lineage: Eukaryota > Metazoa > Arthropoda > Insecta > Diptera > Muscidae > Polietes > Polietes domitor. The sequence continues at coordinate 54,578,314 of OX377622.1, read as the reverse complement.
TAAGAAAAAAATATTTTTACATCATCTGCATACATTAGAAGTCGGGAATTAATGATAGACCCCGGAAGGTCATTTATGTATAATAAGAAAAGAACCGGCCCTAGATGACTACCCTGAGGAACACCTGATGGAATCAGAATTGGTCTAGAATAAGAATTACCAAATTTTACAATCTGAGAGCGATTTGAAAGATACGAAGATATCCACTTCAAGAAGTTAGAGCTAAAACCTATACGATCTAATTTATATAACAAAAGTTCGTGGTTCACTTTATCAAATGCCTTACTAAAATCTGTATATAAATTCATCAATAACGTGAGAAGTAAACTGAATCAAATTTCTCACAGTAGAAAAGCCCTTACGAAATCCATGTTGATATGGACTCAATATAACTCTATGAGATACAACCTCAGTAACCAATTTCTCAAATAGCTTCGGAATAGCACTCAACTTAGCGATCCCTCTATAGTTTGAAACATCAATTAGACTGCCAGACTTATGGAGGGGATCAATGAATGAACTCCTCCAAGCCAAAGGGAAATATCCAAAACTCAATGAAGTATTAAATAATAATGTTAGCAGAATTGCCAAACCACCAGCACAGAATTTCAAAATTATACTTGGCACCCCATCAGGGCCAACACTATTTGTGGATTTGAGATTATTCAACTCGACAAAACTAAGGGTAAATCAATAACAGGAATTTCTAATTGACTCAATGCAGAAATATTATAAGGGTAGGCGTCACTCGACCCATAAGATCGCTCTGAGTATGTCGTCGCAAAAAATTTTGCAAAACAATCAGCAATCGCCTGATCATCACCAAACTCTAAGCCATCCATTCTAATCCTTGTCGGCTTAGTTGAAGATCTACGTTTCAAATTCACAAAGTCATAAAAAGATCTAGGGTTCTGCCTAAAATCATTCTTTAGTTTTTCCAAGTAGATCCTATAACATCTCTGAGACTCAGTGCTATATTTCGACCTAGCAACGGAATATTTCGTCATAAAATTCTAAGTTCGACAAATTTCTATCTGTCGTCCATCTTGCTGGGCCTTACAAAAATTTGCTCAAAGACTCATTCGACTCTGTGACAATTTCAACCATTATTAACCAAACTATTGAATTAAAGCAAGCCAGTGTGCAGCATGTAACAGCACATCGGCGTATAATACCCGTCTTGTTTTTTCGTTGATAATGTAAATTCCCTGCTTCGCACGCATATGTTTGGTTTATTATTAAATTTGTTTGCAACTCACACAAAAAACCAAATACATATGCATATATCCAGCTAAAAAAAAAACACACACACACAGCTGGATACTGAAACACAAAAAAGCACATCCGAGTCCATAAAAGGAACATCAATTCAATTATTCGGGATTTTTATTAAAGCAAATATGTGTGTATGACTTCAGCTGTGAAATCCCATTTGATTTGCAACACGAGAAAAAGAATTCAACATAAACTATATGATTTGTTTATAGAATTTAATAAAATTTAAGCTTATTCGTGCTGTTGATACATAATAATCCACCCCCCCCACCCAAAAAAACACAAGCAGGCTTACCTTCTAACAAATTAAAATGTTTGCCTTGCTCTACAATATTTACGAGGCGGGAAGGATTTTTGATGATTCAGCTCAGAGGCTTCAGAATGATTGAAACTACATCAAAATTTAAAAGTAAAAAGGCGTTAAATTCGGCCGGGCCGAAATTTATATACCCTCCACCATTGATTACATCTCACAGATAATACACAAATAAATATAAAAATTGCTTATGTTATAGTTCGGCTCAAGGTGCTTAAGATTATTAATATATTTAATTAATTCAAACCAAGCTTATAAAGCAAGGCTACCAATACGTGTATACTCTATATATATATATATCTCGAAATAATATTTCAAGTCATTTTAAACAGTAATCTTCAAAACAGCATAAATACCAGAAATTTTGGTATATAGTTGGTTGATTTTATTTCCATCCTATTTTAATTCCAAAAGTATATATTTTTTAAAATCCACAGTGCAAAATAACCTAACTTAATGATTATTACCATTTTTTCGTAAAATCAACAAAATAAAGTACGAATTTGGAAATATCTTTTTATTTTGCGAGTCCATGCTGTCAGAGGCATGTATACACCGAATTCCATGATTCTAGCTGCTGTCATTTGGTTGGTACCATTTTTATCCCTTTTTCACAGTAACTGCCTGACCGGCCTCATTTTGGTAAACTTTTCGCACTAAATGTATGCTATCTTCCAAGGAAGCAATTTCGTGCAGGCAAAAGTTACCCCACAAAAACGGGGAACCATTCAACCTTTCAAAATATGTATATACTTCGGTAAAGGCTTTTGAAGGAAAATAGTTGTCTTGGTTCAAAGCCAGACATCTGTTCAAAAAGGATCTTTTTTTACAATATTCATAACAACCAAACATATTTTTGGCGTCATAATAAAGCTAAAAAACCATAATTTGTAATAAAACTAATAAAAAGGCTTAAGTCAGGCGGGACCGACTATATGATACCCTACACCATTCCCTGTGTATATACCTCGTTTTTGTTACTAAACCCAGGTGTTTAATGGGAGCAATTTTATGAAGTTCATATAAATTATACAGAATAATATAAGTTCATCTTTAGTCATATTTCACGAATATGGTAAATAATATGATAATTGATCCAATTTCCCGGCAGACAAATACAAATTTTACAGTAGTAATAGGATGAATCAGATCGACATTTGAAAGGGGGTCTATTACAACATGGAGTAATAGAGTAGATGGGGCCCCATTTGGGTTATTCCAAAGTATGGACACATAATTAGTTAAAATATAATATAGTCTGCAAAATTCGATATAAAATTTGCGTCCTTGAATGGTAAAAATTATAATGGGGCCATTTGTAAGGGCGCTACATTAAAAAGTGTTTCCATATAGATCAAAGTAGGTATTCTTAGTTGAAATATGACATGGTATGCAAAATTGTATCGAGATCCAATGCACGATATGGGATCTAGAGCTGTATTAGAGTAGAATGGTGGCCCAATTTTTATGGGGGTTATACCAAAATATGGACCCATATATTTGGCTTTCATAATATGTATTCTTAGTTGAAATATAATATAATCTGCAAAATTTGAAAAACTTCCAATGAAAAATGTGGTTCCTAGAGAGGTAATAATTAAAATGGGGGCCCATTTGCAAGGGCGCTACATCAACAAGTGGACCTTAATAAATCGATTTTTAAGTAGATATTCTTTATTGAAGTATAACACGATCTGCAAAATTTTATCAAGATCCAATGTAAGATGTGGGTTCTAGCGCGATAATAGTATAAACTGGGGGCCATTTGTATGGCGGATATTCAAAAACATTGACCTATATAGCTGGCTTTCAAAATACGTGTTTCTAGTATAAATGTAACATTGTGTGGAAAATTTGATCAAGATCCGATGTAAAATGTGCATTTTAGAGCAGTAATATTGTACATCGGAGGTACATTATTTGTATGGGGGCTATATCAAAACATGGACCCATATGGTCCACTTTCCCCTTAGCTGTTCATAGTTCAAATATAACACGATCCTGAAAATTTGGTCATGATCCAATGTAAAATGTGTATTCTAGAGCAGTAATAGTGTAAGTTATAGGGATATTTGTACGGAGGCTATATCTAAATCTGAACCGATTTCCACCAAATTCAATACCAATCGTCCTTGGCCCAAAAAAGTAACTTCTGCCAAATTTCATGACAATCGGACCATAATTGCGACCTGTAGAGTGTGAACAAGCTTAGATGGACAGCAGACGGACGGACAGACAGAAATCGTTAAATCGATTCAGCTTGTGAGCCGATCCGTATACTTAAAGGTGGGTCTAGCTCAATTATTTCATGGTGTTACAAACATTTGGCGCGAAACTAACTTATAATACCCTAGTCCACGAAGTGGTGAAGGGTATAAAAAAAAGCATAAAAGCATATAAACAAAAAAATAAAAATTTTAATTTTCTTTAAAATCGAAAAAAAAACGAAAAATAGTCAACTTTGGGCCGATTTCTAAACTATATGCAATTTCCCGATTTTTAGTGTTAACATTTCAAAATAATTCTTGGGTCCTTGTCTAATTTTGATTTTTGACAGAACTCAAAAATGTCTACTAGAACAAAAGTTATTGAATTTTGGCCGATGGATTTGGTTTAGAGCCACTGTGGGGCGTACTAATGTTGAAATAAAACAAGCAAAAGGGAACGAAATTATTAATTTTATTTGAAAGAAAAATATATGTCAGCATATATGGTGTATTACAGTCTGTTGGTATCACGGATCGGATAGGTTCAAGTTTTAATAAGTAAATCGTTGGCTTGGATTGCACTAACTTCGATTGCAAATTCAGAAATCCACGGTTTTGATTGGCAATTCACATTACATCTGCGTGAGCTCAACATACCCTAAAATCGTTCATGCCTGGTTGTTGTTATGGTCAAAATAAAACCATTTTATGTTGAATTTTTGTCACTTTAAATGTGTACGACGGTCATGTTCGACATCATGGAAATGTCGCATGTTTAGCTGCATCCGTTTGAATGGCACAAAAGTGGGAATATCGTACATTGGTTTTTTGGAATTAATTCTATAACTTTTGAACACAAATATACCAAATTGCACGTTCTTAGAATAGAAGTGATTTCTAAACAATATTAAATCCCTAGTTGTTGTATTATACTTCGACTGCAAAGATATTTTGCACAATGATAGTGTTTTGTTATTTGAGTTAAACGTAAAACAATTTTATAGTTTTTGGCGTATTTTTAACGTTGCATTCTCAATACTTATCAGATTTTAAAATTGTTATATTGATTAAGCCGTCCGGCAGCATTAAATAAATTTAATAAACATATTTGCCCCACATAGGGAATTTGGTTATTTTCATAAACAAAAACAAGTAAGGAAAGGCTAAAGTCGGGCGGGGCCGACTCTATGATACACTCCACTTTCTATCCGAATACAATTTAATTCGGTGAAAAGGTGAAAACGGGAAGGATTTTTTGTATCCTGTAAATGTATGCGTTTGACAAAAAATCGGAAAGGGGTATGGGGGTATATTGAAATCTGGAACGAAATAGGTGAAATATAATATGTATAGTTTGGCCAAAATCGGTTAAACATTTGTGAGCAACATTTGTATTTGGGCTGTATCTAAATCTGAACCGATCTTACCCACTTTCACCATAGGTTTTTTACTTGGATTATAAGCTGTTGTGCCAAATTTAAAGAAAATCGGGTACAATATGTTGTTTATAGAACGGAAAATGTCAAATCGGGAGCGACATTTGTATGGGGGTATATCTAAATTTGAACCGATTTGCCTCAAATTAAATAGCATTCGTCTTTGATCCACAAAACTTATTTGTACCATTTTTTTAAGATCGGACTATAATTGCGACCTGTAATTTGATTACAACAATAGATGGACAGACGGACAGACAGACGGACATTGCTAAATCGATTCAAAAAGTGATTCTAAGTCAATGACTTCAAAGACAAAAAAATCGGCCTCGTCGAGACAAAAACATCGATGTATCACACTTTAAAATCCGTTTATAAATGCAGAAGTTATGTAGAAAAATGTAAAAGCGCGACCCCTACGTTCGGCATAAAAAAAAATAAAAAAATTTTTTTTGAAACTACCTTTCAAGAATACTTCATATTCGAAGGTGTACGGCGAACTTTTTTTTGAGGTACGCCCTAATGCCCATGTGTACTTTCAAAATTCCAGCTAATCGATGTTATACAGCCAAAATAATAGTAGAAATATCAAAGGTACCTTTAACGATAATATTCGAGAAGTGAGTTCGTCTACGAGAATTATTGACTTAAAAGGGCCGGGTATTTGGTTAAAAAATCTATGTGAAGCCTTCTGAAGTCAATCAGCACGGGCCAGAAATCATGATAAAGGTAGTGTAGAGCCAAGTAAAATAAAATAAATTTTTTAATAAATTTGCATTATATAAAATGCAGATACAAAAAGGTCTTGAGCCAAGACAATAACCTAGTTCAAATTTACTGTACAATTTTACTGTAGGTTTCTGTTAACCATGAGGTGTGGGGACATTTTCATGGTGGGTCTTCCTTGATCTAGTATAACATGTTTTTGGACATTTTTCTTAGTACCGATGTCATAAGATTATAAAGCGGTAAATGTGTAAATCGTATCGGTATTTTCATGGGAGCTGTATGAAGTCGTGTCCCCTTTTAAGTTATGAATATCTAACGTGAAAGTATGCCAATATAATTCCTACAGTATGATCTGAAAAGTATGATCACTATCCATGTAAAATATAGATTTTGGAGTGGTAACAGCGGGAATTGAAGGACCCATTTGTATGGGGGCTATACAAGAATACTATTCATAAAGTTCAGTTTCGTGGTATGTGTTCCTAGTTTAAATCGAATATGATATGCAAAACTTAATAAAGATACGATGTCGCGGTAATAGCTTAAATTATGGAGCCCATTTGTATGGAGGCTAACCAAAATATAAACAAGCAAAAACGGCGTTAAGTTCGGCCGGGCCGAACTTTATATACCCTCCACCATTGATTGCATTCCACCGAGGATGTCCATTTTCGTAGAACTGCAGTACTATTACAGGAAAATAAAATTTTTTTATATAGCCAAATCAAAACAAATACAAATATTAAAAAAAATATTAATAAATATAATATTTTAATTATTTCAAACCACGCCTATAAGGCAAGGCTACCAATACGTCAATTCAAAAAATAAATATTCTTCTATATATATTTTCAAAAAGCTTAAATACCATAAATATTGGTAGATAGTGGGTTCTGCAGTTGGTTGTATTTCCATTCTATTTTAATTCCAAAAGTCTAAATTTTGAAAATCCATTATCAGACGTACATAATGCAAAATAACCTAACTTCATGATTCGACCAATTTCTGCCGTAAAAGAAAAAGCAAAAATTTGGAAAAAAACTTTTTATTTTGCGTGTCTATGCAGTCAGAGGAACGAATTCCATGATTCCAGCTGCGGCCATTTGGTTGGTACCATTTTTACCCCCTTAAGAGTACGACTATCTAAAATCTCTTTATTTGACGTTTCTACCCAATTAGAATTTCATCATTCTAGTTGTAGTCGTTTAGTTAGTACTATTTTTATCACTCTGTACCATTGTATACCTTGAAAGTACGAATTTCGAAAAATCCATTTATTTTCCGTGTTTACGCAGTCAGAGTACTGTATACAACGAATTTCTTTATTCTAGGTGTAGCCGTTTAGATGGTACCATTTTTATTCCTCTGTACCCATTGTATCCCTTGAAAGTAAGAATTTGGAAAAAACCTTTTATATTCCATGTCTACGTAGCCAAAGGAATGTATACACCGAATTTCATGACTCTAGCTGCGGTCATTAGGTTGGTACTATTTTTATCCCCTTTTTCCATTTTGACCCCAAAAAGTACCAATTTCGAAAAATCCCTTTATTTTCCGTGTCTACACAGTCAGAGGAATGTATACTCCAAATTTCATAACTCCAGCTGCGGTAATTTGATTGGTACTATTTTTATCCCTTTTTTCATTTTAACCCCAAAAAGTACGAATTTTGAAAAATCCGTGTATTTTACGTGTCTATGCAATCAGAGTATACAGAGTATACACCGAATTTGATTATTCTAGGGGCAGCCGTTTGGTTCCTCTATTCCCATTTTACCCCTTAAAAGTACTCATTTGGAAAAAATACTTTTATATTATGTATCTACTCCATTAGAGGAATATACACACTGAATTTCGTGTTTCTAGCTGTTGTCGTTTAATATGTACCATTTTTATCCCTTTTTGCCCCATTTCATCCCCTACAAATAAGAATCACTTTATGGTGCACGTTTTTGTTACCGGGGGAATGCGCATACCCATTATCAAGCAAGTACATGCAGACATATTAAAAATATATGCTTAAATACTCTAAAATATTAGGGATTATTATGGGTATTTTTAGTCCTTGTGAGGGAAAAATTTTTCCCTTCTTGCCGATTTCGCCCCATTTCAATCCCAACCGATCTACGACTATAAGACGCATTTATGGAAAATTTGAACGTTCTAGCTCCTTTTGTTTAGATGCTAGCATGCTTTCAACAGACGGACAGACGGACGGACATGGCTAGATCGTCTTAGAATTTTATTACGATCAAGAATATATATACTTTATAGGGTCTCAGGTCGATATTTCAAGGTGTTACAAACGGAATGACAAAGTTAGTATACCCACATCCTGGAGGTGGAGGGTATAATAAAATTGTGTAAAAAAAACTAAATAAATACAAACAAGTCAGAAAATGTTAATTATTGTAGATATCAATGTGAATTCTTTTGGGTTTATTTACTTGAAGTTCTCTTTTCAAAAAAAGTACTACATTCATCTATGGAAAAGCCAAGCTAGTCAAATTCATCAGTAGATGAATGTTGAAAACTATAGTTTTTCGATAGTTGTTTGTTGCACTTCTTCTTCGAGTATATGGGTGTGGATGAGTAACATTTATCTTTCATATAAAACATACGCCCTACAGGTCAAATAAATCTCAAAAGCACTATGGAGCAAAAAATAAAAATTTTGTGTTCAGAAGTTAAAAGATATTTGTATGTGCATTGAAAGACATTGTCTCATTACAACACATTACAAAAAATTATGGATATTTTTTTCAATTGTTTTTTAATAACAAAAAACCAATTTTCGAACGATAGTTCCGATAACATATCTTATGTTCAATAATAATTAATGGCTACGAATTAAATGGCTGCGAATTTAATTTTACATAGAAACAGTGATTTAGGAGCAGTTTCAAAAAAATTGATTTAAAACAATTTCTGGGAGAAAAAACGCATGAAAAATAGAAAAATAAGAAACAAACAAAATAAAAAAATTAGTAATTTTCGTTATAACACTTCAACTTTTAATAAATATAAAAGAGAGTAAGTTTACTTCAAGTTTCATAATAAAAAAGTTGTTGAAATAAGGGAAAAATAAAGTTAAAAACTATTAGTGTGGTCTGATTTAATTTTTTTTTGTAGAACTTATTTGGGAGATGCCCATATGCGCGTGAAAGTAGGCGTCGTGTCTTTTTACAGGATTTTTTATTTCCAAAGGATATAGATATTTTAATAATTTCGCTTGTTTTTCCAAGCGATACAAGGCGATATGCGTATCATATGAAAGAGAAGAATATCTGTTAAAAATACTTCACGGTTCAGTTCTCGGTAGTAGTGTCAAATTAAAGAGAAAAAAATATGTACTAAAAATAATTCAAATATTCATGCCTCTATCTATATCAGTTCAGCATTAACATATACTTAAAGTTTACCCCTTAGTTGGTCCAGTTTATGCATATCTTTCTTTTCAAGAGACAACATTTTAAATGGCTGTTAATACTTAACTATTACAGTTAGACGCTTGAAATTTAAATTTATTTTTGACACATATTATCTTCTTATATTCGGCATTTATAGCAAAGTCATAGAGTGCGTATAAGTATTAAAAATAATTTTTGAAAAATTGTAGCCTTTGGAAATTTGTAGTTCTTTTAAGGGGCAACAGGATGAGAAAATTAAAAACTAAAAACGCCAATTAACTCTATTTCACCTGTCGGACAGTGTTATGGATTAATCAATTATTTGGGACAATTTATTCGAATTATTTGTTATTCGAAAGTCATGATTTTTCTTATTCGAACAAATATTTCAAAATAAAATGTTAATCGAGTAAAACTTAGTCTCTAGCGTACTTAATTCATGGCGTTGAAGTTAAAGTGAGGCAATTTTAAAATTTGCCTGATTTCATTCCCTTAAATATTATAATCTACCTCCTTCCACATCGTGCTAAACCCAGAAGCAACAGCCTTCATTAAATCCACCTTTTAACCTTGAAATTCATTTCAAATCGTCCTTAGCTAAGCCCCCGGCATTAAGATCCTGTTTAAGTTGAAATTAACTTTTACTGCTGCCATTTACATCATCTACACATGCACTTGTTATTAATTAAGATTAATTAGAAGTCTTATCTTGTTTGTGTCCCCTCTGCTGCCGTTTGGCTTCTCTCGACGTTTCTTTTGGCCAAACATCACTTGGTCGTCCTTGCTGGTCGTTGTACTGGACTGGAAATTAGTTTTGTTTTTCCTGTTCCATGTGTTCGCTCTTGTTGCCGTTCTTGTTCCCTTCCTTCTTTTGTGTAATTTTAACTATTTCTCCATTATTCTTGAGCTACAACAAGGATGCTATGTCGGGAGGTGTAACCGGGAAGGATGCAAGGAAGGAAACGAAGAATTGTGTCCATTTTTTCCACGTAAAGTTTCCGTGCGATGGTTTGGTTTGAGTTTTTACTTTTAGTAGTTTGGGCTTTTGTTTTTCTCTCTCATTTTTTTCATTTTCCTTTTTTTTTTGTTTTAAGGACACGTACCATGTTTGTGTCAATAACACTAAGATTCACTTAAAATAGCAGAGACATTGTGAAATTGAAAGGACCACCGGTAGCAGAATAAAAATAGATATCTTGTTCATCTCATCATTCGAGCCAGGAAATGCTTCCGTTCGGGCTTTGACTGTTAATGTCATCGTTTATCATTAGCAACAGGCTCTCTTCCTGCAGCTGGCAGGCCATAGATAGCGTAAGAATGAAGCGATGGCCAAGATGCTGGTTTGGCGCGATGTCAGGCAGCGTAAGGAATCCATGATAGTTGATGGTTTGATGTGAGTTGAATGGTTTGATGTTGTTTTTTCCCCAAAGGACATTCTTAGATTTCGTCGACCACACGCAAGAAATTCATTAGATATGATCAAGGCTTATTAAAAAGAGTAGTATTGAATTGGTTATTAAGGGTTTGTTTCTTGTAGAATCTGTGAGGATGGGGTGGAGATTGAGAACGTTGAACATCTTCTCTGTCTCAGATATGGCTAGAAGACAGTTAAAGACACTCGGTTCATTACAATCTCAAAGGACCTCTTCTGGTCAAAGTGAGTCAGGTTGATTCCGAGGTTGAAATTAAAGGTCACTGAGTCAAATGCTTATATTCTGACCGCCATCACAGCTTACCCTAACCATATTTGGAACCTTGAGTACTTGAAGTACAGATTTACTTTTAGGGGGCCTAGATTGTTGCATTTTTGTTACCATGGACATCTCTTGGCATGAGAGTACCACATCCCAACTTCAAATTATCTGAAAGACCATCAATTTCCCCGCTTTATATTAAGCAATCTCTTAAATGCTTAAGAGGCTACACTATCAATCTCTCGTCTCGTGTGTAACCTCTGTGCAACGGTGGACGAGCCACGCACAGCGTGTAGCCAGCCACCACTGCTGGTGATGACATTATAATCATCTTAGCACTTGGTCACGTAGAGCAGATGTTGTACTCCATCTGTGCCATACTTCTGGTGACTTGTGATTTTTTCCCATATTTTTATCAATTGCTTCAGTTCAGTTCAGTTCACCTAACCAAACCCTTCCCCCCCCCCAGCGCTCCCCTTGTGGTCATCAATTATAAGTGTACCGCCATTGTTTGGATCTTTAGGGATTGCAAAAAGAGATTGCAAGTACATTGTCGTCGATGTCATCGCCATCATCTTTTGTCCAGAGAACAGCAGAAAACAGCAACAACGCCAAGTGACGTCCACACACCAACCCAAGAAGGATGGATATCGAACGACCCACCGACCGACCGACTTAAAACATACCAAGTGAGCTCGGGAGCATCACAATCATTAACTATAGCTCCAGTGCTGGTTCACATTGTCGTATTGTCGTCGAAGTGCAGACATTGTGGAAGTCCAAGAAAATTAATAACGCCAGCAAGTCAAAAGCTAAAGAGTACTGGACAAGTTTTCTTTTCTCTGGCACTTATTGCCAAGAAATTAATGAAAGTTTATAGATTTTTTGAGAGGCAACTGGTGCATTTTATACCCTGCGCTTTAGGTTGAGGGTGTGTAAGGTTTTGTCATTGTGTTGGCCAGAGCCTCCTCCCAAAAAAAAAAATAAAAATTAAAATTAATGATATACAATGAAGAACAAATAAATGTATGGAAAAAAGAAAAGCAACCGGGTACAATAGGCAACGAAATGAAATCAGTATGTGTGTGATCTTTTAACGATTAAATTCAAGTGCTTAGTTGCGACATGGACTTGGGGTCCGGGAATTCTCGTCCCGTCCACAATTTTCTGGGAATTCCCGGGACAAAATTTTTAAATTTCTCGGGAATACGGGAAATATTAAAAAATATTTACTGATTATTTTGAGCAACAATTTAGTTTTATAAATTTAGTTATATAAAAGGCAAATTGTTGATATCTGAATTACTATTTTCTTGAATTATATGTGAATCATTTTTGTGGAAGATCTTAACCCTCCGGCTACCTCTTTATGACATTCTTTATGGGACCCTTTTTTCAAAAAGGACATTTAAGGGTTGAAATGTTCGACGAAAAATTGTTCTTGTCGGCAAATTTCATTGGGAGTCACAGAAAACGCCAATGTTGTAAATAAAGCTCTTCAAGCTTCTCGGGAGAAGTGGCTAAAATGATTTGCTGACATTACATTTGTGTTGTAATTTGCTAGCGATATTTTAATCGGATACGGCTGACTTTTGCATGTGTTTTAATTACCAGCGTCGCTTGTAACATATATGTAGTCAGTCGCAAAATTGTTCCAAAAATCCAAAATTTGCGGTTGCATTGCATTTATTTCAACTTCCTCTATCCAGATCTCTCACACAATTCTGTCACAAATATTCCATATTTAGTCAGCAAAAATATTCCAAAAAATTTTTGGCATTCTTCAGGTTTTTCTAAAGGCATTTTTCACAATTTTCTACTTTACAACCAACATCGATTCATATCCGTGCAGTCTGAAAAAGCTATAAGTCGCCATTTTTTGCGAAACCTGTGTTCAAACTGTGAGGATATTTGCGGGATCTTTATTGTGAAACCAAAATATCATACTAACAATACTATGGCTGACATGGTGTCAATACTTAACCCTTCGCACTATCCGATTTAACTTTAATTTTCTTGTTTTCCCAGAAGAATCGACGAAGCACAGTGGCTCATCGGCCAAAATTCAATAAATTTTGTTCTAGTAAATATTTTTAAGTTCTGTAAAAAATCAAAACTAGAATATTAAATCGGGAAATAGTATATATTTTAGAAATCGGTCCAAAGTTGACTACCTTTCGTAGTTATTGATTTAAAAGAAAATTAAATTTTTTTGTTTTTTTTTTTTTTACATATTTATACACTCCACGAGAGTATTATGTCTTTGTGCATTTGTTTGTAACACCCAAAAGTAAACGAGTTAGACCCATCGTTTATCACTTTGAATCACTTTCTGAGTCGATTTAGCAATGTCCGTCTGTCCATCTATTGTTGTAATCAAATTACAGGTCGCAATTATAGTCCGATCTTAACAAAAATTGACACAACTAAGTTTTGTGGATCAAGGACGAACGCTGTTTAATTTGAGGCAAATCGGTTCAGATTTAGATATAGCCCCCATACAAATGTCGCTCCCGATTTGACATTTTCCGCTCTAGAAACCACATATTGTACTCGATTTTCTTTAAATTTGGCACAACATTTTTTAATCCAACTAGAAACAGCTATGCAGAAATTGGTTAAGATCGGTTCAGATTTAGATATAGCCCCCATACAAATGTCGCTCCCGATTTGACATTTTCCGCTCTAGAAACCACATATTGTACCCGATTTTCTTTAAATTTGGCACAACATCTTATAATCCAACTAGAAACAGCTATGCAGAAATTGGTTAAGATCGGTTCAGATTTAGATATAGCCCCCATACAAATGTCGCTCCCGATTTGACATTTTCCGCTCTAGAAACCACATATTGTACCCGATTTTCTTTAAATTTGGCACAACATCTTATAATCCAACTAGAAACAGCTATGCAGAAATTGGTTAAGATCTGTTCAGATTTAGATATAGCCCCCATACAAATGTCGCTCCCGATTTGACATTTTCCGCTCTAGAAACCACATATTGTACCCGATTTTCTTTAAATTTGGCACAACATCTTATAATCCAACTAGAAACAGCTATGCAGTAATTGGTTAAGATCGGTTCAGATTTAGATATAGCCCCCATACAAATGTCGCTCCCGATTTGACATTTTCCGCTCTAGAAACCACATATTGTACCCGATTTTCTTTAAATTTGGCACAACATCTTATAATCCAACTAGAAACAGCTGTGCAGAAATTGGTTAAGATCGGTACAGATTTAGATATAGCCCCCATACAAATGTCGCTCCCGATTTGACATTTTCCGCTCTAGAAACCACATATTGTACTCGATTTTATTTAAATTTGGCACACCATTTTATAATCCATCTAGAAACGCCTATGCAGAAATGTTACTCCCAAAAGTTTAACCGACTTTGGCCAAACTATACATTTTATATTTCACCTATTTCGTTCCTGGTTTCAATATACCCCCATATAAATGTCATTTCCGATTTAACATTTTTTGTCAAACACATACAAACCGTTTTCACTTTTTCGCCGAATTGAATTATATCCGGATAGAAAGTGGAGTGTATCATAGAGTCGGCCCCGCCCGACTTTAGCCTTTCCTTACTTGTTTTTTATTAGAAATTTTGGTTTCTTAGCTTTATTATGACGCCAAAACTATGTTTGTGCCAAATATAGTTCGTTTCCAATAAATGTTTTAAAAAATATCCTTTTTGAACAAATGTCTGATTTTGGACCAACACAACTTTTTGCCTTCAAAGAGATATATATGCAAATTTGAAAGGTTGAGGAATTCCCCGCTTTTATAGGGTAAGTTTTTCCTGCACGAAATTGCCCCCTTTGAAGATAGGATACATTTCAGATTTTTTAGTTCCAAAACATTCATTTTCGTCTCATTAAATTCTAAAAAGTAGTTACGCAGATAAAAAGGTGAGTAAATTTCCTTTACGATCATGCTAAATTGTATAACAATAGGAGTTCATTTGCCGGCAATATGCCCTAAAAACCAAAATACTATCTGATTTAGCAGACATATAGTGCAAAAAGTCAGATTTTTTAGTTCCAAACCGCAATTTACTCATTTGGCGTTATAATAAAGCTAAGTAACCACAATATCTAATAAAAAAATGTGAGTGCAAAATCTCTTAAAATGTGTGAGAAACAGTTCGACAAAAAAATTTTAAATTTTCTAAATCTGAAAAAATGTGAAAATCTGTTTTACAAAATAAAATAAACTTTTTTCTTCGCATTATAAACAAATACGTAAAAATAAGTTAAAAAAACATAACCACAAAAAATAAAAATTTTATTTTTTTTTAAAATCTAAAAATACGAAAAGTAGTCAACATTGGACCGATTTCTAAAATATATCGGATTTCCCGATTTTTAATGTTAAGATCTCAAATCCTTGAGCCTTTGTCTAATTTTGATTTTTTACAGAACTCAAAAATGTTTACTAGAACAAGAGTTATTGAATTTTGGCCGAGGGATTTTGATTCTAAACCACTGTGCGAAGGTGAAAATTTTCTCAAAGAGAATTTACTTTGTATATGAAACCAGTAGGAAATGGTCTAAAAATAGGGATACAATAAAAATTGTTCATCTGGAAATCTAATCAAGAGAAATCTAGTAGGAATAGAAATATATCCTTCGATATATTTAATGACCCTTTGCAAGTACTAATGACTGTGCTATTTCAATGTTTTTATTTTTTATGAATTTATTTTATTAATATTAAAATTTTTATTATGTTCCTGTTGCTTTTACAGATTAGCATATTTTCCCCATGTTTCTGTAAAATATGTTCGTCTCTAGATGAATGAGTCTTCTAAATTAAAGACGTCATAATATTCTCATCCATACGAGTTCTTTGTTTCCCTAATCATTTTTTAATTTTTACTGGAATAGGTGTCAGTTACTTGTGTCTGTGACGTCCACGTAAACATGAACGCCATTTGTTTGCGACCAATATATAAATCTGAACCGATCTCATCCTCTTTTACCATAGTTTTTGTTTGGATTTGTTTTGGAGCTATATATAAATCTGAGCCGATTTGACCCATTTTCACCAGAAATGTATCTAGTTGAAATGTAAGGTGTTCCGCCAATTTTGAAGAAAAACGCTTAAAATTTACGGTTTCTAGGCCGGAAAATGTCACATAGGGAGCGAAACTTGAATGGTGGCTATATCTAAATCTGAAGCGAATTGGCCCATTTTCACCACAGATGTTTCTAACTTATATATAAGATGTTGTGCAAAATTGATTCAAAATCGCTTAAATATGTGCAAAATTTGTATGAGGGCTATATCTAAATCTGAACCGATTTACTTCAAATTAAATAGCGTCCGTCTTCGGCTTGGAAAATTCGTTTGTGTCGAGTTTCGCTAGAATCGGACTATAATTGCGACCTGTTTCGTGATTACAAGAATAGATGGATGGACGGACAGACAGACGGACATGGCTAAATCGATTCAAAAAGTGATTCTATATCGATCGGTATAATAAACGATTCGTTTTTGTGTTACAAACAAATGCACAAAGACATTATACCCTGTGGAGTAGGGTATATAAAGCATACCAGTCACTAAATTTTGATATCCCTACGGGAAAATTAACTGCCTCAGGACAAGTCCTAGGACTAGTCCCTGGTGGGTAGGGACCCCATGACCGGTCCCAAATATATGAAGGGGACCAGTCCCTTTTACATGGGTTTGTGATTGACGAGGTGAATTGACCCTATGTGGTATATCTTGGACCTGTCCGCAAACTACCAGTTTAGAACAGGTCTCTAGGGACATGACTTGAAGCATTCCTCAAAATACATGTCCTATGGTTTCAAGGAACTAGACCGGTAATCGATCCCAAAGGATATGACCTGGAATCGGTTTCAAAGGGTCTGATGGTTTTGGAATAGACAAGTCTTAAAACCGATCCCAAAGAACACGAATTGAACCACAATTTGTGTTTAATTGTGTCGAGGGAGGCAAAATGCAGACACGGAGATTTAACGAATATGTTAGATATTTGAGATATATACATATTTTCCGGAATTTGCATATATTTTATATTAATATGCGACAATATATCTTATTGTATGTATAAAAATATACAATACTTCTATTTAAATATACATAAGAAATAGGAAGTGAATGGACGATTTATGCACACTTTGGGACCAGTTCTGTGATATATCCATATTGACATATTCCAGGATAGTTAAGTTTATAGCAATTGCCACCAATTTCCCGTAGGGACAAGTCCTAGAAGTGGTCCCTGGTGCGTAAGAAGGGGATCGGTCCCACGGTTTGTCATTGGAGGGGGTAAATTGACCCCCCCCGTGGTATGTCTGGGACATGTTCGCTGTCTGTTCTACATTAACCGGTCTCAAAGCACTTGACCTGGATTTACTATATCATCTCCTGAAAATAAAAACCATAGTTTTTTCTCAATTTTTAACAATTCCTTTTCCAATGTCCACATATTTCCGATGTAATACAACTTCACACAGTTGTCCCTCCTGTCTATGAGTTCACAACAAAACACATATTCGTGCACCAAATGAACTTGAATTGCGAAATCTTGTTAGTAAATAAAAGAAGTGAACTTCAAATCGATTTCGCTGCAGCACTTCCATAGCTAATATTTCCAAAGAACAAGTCAACCAGAATACCACCCTCACCTCAGCTTTCAACAACCTTATTTCCATCTATTTATTTCGCATTTACTTTTCATGGTTTCATGTTCTGGCTACATCTTCACTTTTTCTCTGAGTTCTTTGTGAAGATTTTCTCTTACTTAGAGAGATTTTTCCTCGGTTTTTCTATTTGTTTGTAGCTGTCAAAAACTTATATTAATTGAAATTAGAGAATCGAAAGAAATGGGCGAACAAAAAAATCAAAAAGCATTGAAGAGAAAAAGAAGAAAAAAAAAACAAAACAGACGAAAATTAATTTAAAAACTCTGATTACATTCGGATTACGTTTCTTTTCGGAAAAATCGACTTAAGCAAAATATTTGCATGTTCTTTTGACTTGAAACTAATTATAAGTTGAAATTGATTAAATGCTGACAAGGGAAACGAAATGATTGATTTTGTGTCGATATGAGAGATAAGGATATGCGGCTAGAAAATGTGTCTTTTAAATCTATGCTTCAATAGCTTCTGTATATTTGATGATGTTCTTCTGAATATTTTTAAAATTTGGCTAAAATATATTTTAAGTTTAAAACCAGTAAGGAAAGGCTAAAGTCGGGCGGGGCCGACTCTATGATACACTCCGCTTTCAATCCGAATACAATTCGGTGAAAAAGTGAAAACGGGAAGGTTTTTTGTATCCTGTAAATGTATGTGTTTGACAAAAAATTTTATATCGGAAAGGACATTTGTATGAGGATATATTGAAACCTGGAACGAAATAGGTGAAATATAAAATGTATAGTTTGGCCAAAATCGGTTAAACTTATGGGAGCAACATTTGAATTTGGGCTATATTTAAATCTGAACCGATCTTACCCACTTTCACCATAGTTTTGTTTAGTTAGATTATAAGATGTTGTGCGAAATTTATAGAAATATGTGGCCTTTAAAGCGGCAAAAGTCAAATCGGGAGCGACATTTGTATGGGGGCTATATCTAAATCTGAACTGATCTTACCCAATTTCTGCATAGTGTTTCTAGTTGGATTATAAGATGTTGTCCCAAATTTAAAGAAAATCGGGTACAATATATGGTTTTTAGAGCGCAAAATTCAAATCGGGAGCGACATTTGTATGGGGCCTATATCTAAATCTGAACCGATCTAGCCCGCTTTAGCCACAGGTGTTTCTAGTTAGATTATAAGATGTTGTGCCCGCTTTAGCCACAGGTGTTACTAGTTAGATTATAAGATGTCGATTAGAATATGTGGCATTTAAAGCGGAAAAAGTCAAATCGGGAGCGACATTTATATGGGGCTATATCTAAATCTGAACCGATCTTACCCAATTTCTACATAGGTGTTTCTAGTAAGATTATAAGATGTTGTGCCAAATTTAAAGAAAATCGAGTACAATATGTGGTTTCTACAGACGAAAATGTCAAATCGGGAACGACATTTGTATGGGGGCTATATCTATTTGACCTCTTTTCACCATAGATGTTCTTAGTTTAAATATAAGATGTTTTGCCAAACCTGAAGACAATCTGATACAATATGTGGTTTCTAGAGCGGAAAAAGTCAAATCGGGAGCGAAATTTGTATGGGAGCTATATATAAATCTGAACCGATCTGACCGATATTCACCATGGGTGTTTCTAGTGGAAATATAAGATGTTTTACCAAATCTGAAGACAATCTGATACATTATGTGGTCTCTAGAGCGGAAAAAGTCAAATCGGGAGAGAAATTTGTATGGGAGCTATATATAAATCTGAACCGATCTAACGCATTTTTACCACAGGTGTTTCTAGTTACAATATAAGATGTTTTGCCAATTTTAAAGAAAATCTGTTGTAATATGTGTGTAAAATTTTTGAAATTCGTATGGGGGCTATATCTAAATCTGAACCGATTTTCTTCAAATTAAATAGCGTTCGTCCTTATCCCGAAAAAACGTCGTTGTGCAAAGTTTCATTTGGTTCTGTCTACAATTGCGACCAGTATCGTGATTACAAGAATAGATGGACGGACGGACAGACAGACAGAAAGACAGACAGACAGACAGACATTGCTAAATCGACTCAGAAAGTGATTCTAAGACGATCGGTATAATTAACAATGGGTCTATCTCGTTTCCTTTTGGGTGTTACAAACAAATGCACAAAGACATAATACTCTCGTGGAGTGTATAAAAATAGTGCAAATTGCATTGGCCTACAACGTACGTAAGACAAATTTCGTACAATTAATTTCCATTAAAAGTATTAATTAAAACGGTGCGTGTGTCTGTCGTTAGCATGTTGTAGACGACCATTGAAATGACAGAGGGGCTCAACAAGGAAACATTCTCCGGACCGTAACGTATTTTGTTTTAAAAATAGCATCAGGTTTACTTTTACCGCCTACTCTCCCAGCTAAGATCCTGTGACATACAACTTTCGCCAAAAACGAAAATAACTTACTTGAGATGAGGAAAAGTTCATCTAAATCATCTTCATGACATCATTTGGCTCTTGTGAAATATAAATGATTTTAATTAAAAGAGAAAAAATGGCAAGCAAATGATTGGCAAAGTTCAGCTCTAGGCCACCTTATGGCACCTTAAGACAATTGCAAAAAAATACACACGCATACACACAGCCTTGGGCTCTTCGTGTCAGTCACACACTCCACACATGAATAACTTAGTGATATTTTCAGATTTACGAATACGTACATATGAGAAATTCCATGAAACTTTCGTAGGTCTTACTTTTTTTGATGGAACTTACTTTATTCTATTAATTCATATATGAAACAAATAAGGAAGGTTAAAGTCGGGCGTGGCCGACTATATGATACCCTACACCTAGTGAATATACCCTGTGGTGTAGGGTATAAAAAGGTAGTTACATTTGAACCTTGTATATATACTACAAATTTCATACTTCTATCTGTATTTGCTAGAAAATTTGAACACAAACTTTGAATGGGAGCTATATATATATCTGAACCGATCTGACACATTTTTAGCATAGGTTTTCTGAAATATAAGACGCTTTCCAAAATTTGATGGAAATCTGTTAAATATGTGGTTTCTAAAGCGGAAATAATTAAATAGGGCGAGTTATTTATATGGGAGCTATATAAAAATCTGAACCGATTTGACCCACTTTCGCCATGGATGTTTGTAGATGAAATATGAGCTGGTTTGCCAAATTTTAAGCAAATCTGTTCAAATATGAAATTTCTAGAGCGGAAAGAGTCAAATCATTGAAGACATTTGTATGGGAGCTATATATAAGTCTGAACCGATGTGACCCACTTTCGTTATAGATGTTTGTAGTGAAATATAAGCTTGTTTGCTAAATTTTACGCAAATCTGTTCAAATATGAAATTTCTAGAGCGGACAGAGTCAAATCATTGGAGACATATGTATGGGAGACATATATAAATTTGAACCGATATGGCCTATTTTTACCAGAGCTATTTCTAGTTAAAAAATATGATGTTTTGCTAAATTTGAACAACATCTGTTCAAATATGTGGTTTCTAGAGTTGAAAAAGTAAAATCGGGAGCAAAATTTGTATGGGAGCTATATCTAAATCTCAACCGATTTGCTTCAAATTAAATAGCGTTCGTCTCCTTATCCCATAGAACTTTGTTGTGCAAAGTTTCATTTAGTTCTAACAACAATTGCGTCCTAGACTTTGATTACAAGAATTGATGGACAGACGGACGGACGGACATCGCTAATTCGACTCAAAAAGTGATTCTTAGTCGATCGGTATAATAAACGATGGGTCTATCTCGTTTCCTTTTGGGTGTTACAAACAAATGCACAAAGACATTATACCCTGTGGTGTAGGGTATAAAAATTATACATATATATATATATTATATTTATTATATAATTTTTTTAAATAATTATTTTTATTTATTATAATTATTTATTTAAAGAATGCAGATACCCCATATATATCAGAAAATAATGATAAATTTAATATATATTATTGAAAACATTGACAGATAATTTTGGATTCTGTTTCGAATCGGAATCTGTCGGATTTCATGTTTGTATTAAATCCAGTTTATAACTTAAATATTAAATAAGTAATAAATTACGATTGTGACTTGCAATCGTTCTTCCCTTAATTAATTATATATGTGAGTGTGTGTTAAGTCATGTCACATTTCCACTAACTAACTAAGTTTATCCTCTTTGCATCATAGTACTAGATTGAGGCATTACAAATGCAAGGACAACAACATCAAAACAAATAAACTAAACAAAACTAATTCTAAAGAATTTTAAATTTAATATTCGAAGTCAAGAAGATAGAGGAAATTCGTGGAGAAGAAGATGAAGAACAAACACTAGCTCTGTGTTAAGGCATAAAACGAAAGATAAATTGCTAAATTTAAAATTATAATGGCTTCACACACACGCACAGCCACTCCAACACACATGTTGGATATTTTAAATGCACACACAGTAATAAACATGCATAGTAATATACCTATATACATATATGTGTATACACTGAAAATAATATCACAGTAAACACAATAGAAAATTGCTGAAGAGGCCTATTTACTGCAGAAAAATAGGAAAGCAGATTTTGAAAGGTAGAAAAGCATTCACTTTTATTTTTATTTTTATACACTCCACGAGAGTATTATGTCTTTGTGCATTTGTTTGTAACACCCAAAAGGAAGAGTGATAGACCCATTGTTAATTATACCGATCGATTTAGAATCACTTTTTGAATCGATTTAACAATGTCCGTCCGTCCGTCCGTCCGTCCGTCCGTCCGTCCGTCTGTCCATCTATTCTTGTAATCAAAGTACAGGTCGCAATTGTAGCCAGAACCAAATGAAACTTTGCACAACGAAGTTTTTTGGGACAAGGACGAACGCTATTTAATTTGACGAAAATCAGTTCAGATTTAGATATAGCCCCCATACGAATTTCACTCTAGAAACCACATATTTTAACAGATTTTCTTCAAAATTGGCAAAACATATTATATTTAAACTAGGAACACCTATGTTGAAAATTTGTTAGATCGGTTCAGATTTGTATATAGCTCCCATTCAAATTTCGCTCTCGATTTGAATTTTTCCGCTCCAGAATCCACATATTTTAACATATCTTCATCAAATTCGGCAAAATATCGTATGTTTCCATTAGAAACACCCATGGCGAAAGTGTGTCAGATCGATTCAGATTTATATATAGATCCCATACGAATTTCGCTCCCGATTTGAATTTTTCCGCTCCAGAATCCACATATTTGAACAGATCTTCTTCAAATTCGGCAAAATATCTTATACATCCACAAGAATCGCCCATGGTGAGTATAGGTCAGATCGGTTCAGATTTATATATAGCTCCCTCACAAATTTCACTCCTGATTTCACTTTTTCGACTCAATAAACTACATATTTTAACTGATCTTCTTCAAATCTTGCAAACTATCTTATATTTCAACTAGAAACACCCTTGGGTGAAAATGTGCCAGATCGGTTCAGATTTACATATAGCTGCCATTCAAATTTCGCTCCCGATTTGAATTTTTCCGCTCCAGAATCCACATATTTTTACAGATCTTCATAAAATTTGGCAAAATATCTTATGTTTCCATTAGAAACACCCATGGCGAAAATGGGTCAGATCGGTTCAGATTTATATATAGATCCCATACAAATGTCGCTCCCTATTTGACTTTTGCCGCTTTAGAAACCACATATTGTACTCGATTTTTCCATGCTTTATATAAGGTTACTTTCTATATATGTTTGTGTGCCACAAAATTTGAAATCAATTTTTGAAAGCTTTTTTCTCAACCAATTTTGCTCAAATTTTGCACATTGAATCATTTTCGATGACAATACAAGGAAATGGAAAAATTTGACCAATTGGACAAAGGGGCGTGGCACCTCCCATACAAAGTTAAAACCTATTATTGAATATTGTCAGTTCTATGACACCTAGAGTGCTGAAATTTTGTGTAAGTGCATCTAGCATCAATTCGCATAGTTGTGCCAAAAATGGGCGGTATTGGAAAAGTGGGCGTGGAACCTCCCATACGAAGTTAAAACCTATTATTGAATATTGTCAGTTCTATGACACCTAGAATGCTGAAATTTTGTGTAAGTGCATCTAGCATCAATTCGCATAGTTGTGCCAAAAATGGGCGGTATTGGAAAAGTGGGCGTGGCATCTCCCATACGAAGTTAAAACCTATTATTGAATATTGTCAGTTCTATGACACCTAGAGTGCTGAAATTTTGTGTAAGTGCATATACCATCAATGCGCATAGTTGTGCCGAAATGGGCGGTATTGGAAAAGTGGGCGTGGCACCTCCCATACGAAGTTAAAACCTATTATCGAATATTGTCAGTTCTATGACACCTAGAGTGCTGTAATGTTGTGTAAGTGCATTTAGCATCAATGTGCATAGTTGTGCCAAAAATGGGCGGTATTGGAAAAGTGGGCGTGGAACCTCCCATACGAAGTTAAAACCTATTATTGAATATTGTCAGTTCTATGACACCTAGAGTGCTAAAATTTTGTGTAAGTTCATCTAGCATCAATTCGCATAGTTGTGCCAAAAATGGGCGGTATTGGAAAAGTGGGCGTGGCACCTCCCATACGAAGTTAAAACCAATTATTGAATATTGTCAGTTCTGCTTGCATAAAGCATGGATTTGAAAAAAATTTTTTTTTTTGATTTACTAGTTTTAAACTTGGCACAGCGGTTTATAATCCAACTAGAAACACCTGTGGCTAAAGCGGCCTATATCGGTTCAGATTTAGATATAGCCCCCATACAAACGTTGCTCCCGATTTGATATTATCCGCTGTAGAAACCACATATTGACCCGATTTTCTTTAAATTTGGCGCAACATCTTATAATCAAACTAGAAACACATATGCAGAAATTGGGTAAGATCGGTTCAGATTTAGATATAGCGCCCATACAAATGTCGTTCCCGATTTGACATTTTCCGCTCTAGAAACCACATATTGTACCCGATTTTCTTTAAATTTTCTACTACATCTTATAATCCAACTAGAAACACCTATACAGAAAGTGGGTAAGATCGGTTCAGATTTAGATATAGCCCAAATACAAATGTTGCTCCCAAATGTTTAATCGATTTTGGCCAAAATATACATATTATATTTCACCTATTTCGTTCCAGGTTTCACCATACATATAAATGTCCTTTGCGATTTAACATGTTTTAACACACTTCATTCACTTTTCACCGAATTGAATTGTATTCGGATAGGAAGTGGAGTGTATCATGGAGTGTATCATAGAGTAGGCTCCGCCCGACTTTAGCCATTCCTTATTATATATTTTTATTATATATTTTTATTTTTATTTTTATTTTATTTTTTTTTTTATTTTTTTTTTATTTTTATTTTTATTTTTATTTTTATTTTTATTTTTATTTTTATTTTTATTTTTATTTTTATTTTTATTTTTATTTTTATTTTTATTTTTATTTTTATTTTTATTTTTATTTTTATTTTTATTTTTATTTTTATTTTTATTTTTATTTTTATTTTTATTTTTATTTTTATTTTTATTTTTATTTTTATTTTTATTTTTATTTTTATTTTTATTTTTATTTTTATTTTTATTTTTATTTTTATTTTTATTTTTATTTTTATTTTTATTTTTATTTTTATTTTTATTTTTATTTTTATTTTTATTTTTATTTTTATTTTTATTTTTATTTTTATTTTTATTTTTATTTTTATTTTTATTTTTATTTTTATTTTTATTTTTATTTTTATTTTTATTTTTATTTTTATTTTTATTTTTATTTTTATTTTTATTTTTATTTTTATTTTTATTTTTATTTTTATTTTTATTTTTATTTTTATTTTTATTTTTATTTTTATTTTTATTTTTATTTTTATTTTTATTTTTATTTTTATTTTTATTTTTATTTTTATTTTTATTTTTATTTTTATTTTTATTTTTATTTTTATTTTTATTTTTATTTTTATTTTTATTTTTATTTTTATTTTTATTTTTATTTTTATTTTTATTTTTATTTTTATTTTTATTTTTATTTTTATTTTTATTTTTATTTTTATTTTTATTTTTATTTTTATTTTTATTTTTATTTTTATTTTTATTTTTATTTTTATTTTTATTTTTATTTTTATTTTTATTTTTATTTTTATTTTTATTTTTATTTTTATTTTTATTTTTATTTTTATTTTTATTTTTATTTTTATTTTTATTTTTATTTTTATTTTTATTTTTATTTTTATTTTTATTTTTATTTTTATTTTTATTTTTATTTTTATTTTTATTTTTATTTTTATTTTTATTTTTATTTTTATTTTTATTTTTATTTTTATTTTTATTTTTATTTTTATTTTTATTTTTATTTTTATTTTTATTTTTATTTTTATTTTTATTTTTATTTTTATTTTTATTTTTATTTTTATTTTTATTTTTATTTTTATTTTTATTTTTATTTTTATTTTTATTTTTATTTTTATTTTCAGGTTTATGATTGACATTTTCAAAGCGGAACGCGTCCGATGCGTTTTCGGTTCGCCCAATTATTGCATTATTAAATGACAAAGTTCAATCTTTCCAATAAAACTAGAAATTTAAAAAAATAGTCAGTATTTTTCTTTTATGGCCAATTCTAATTTAAAATGTTACATGGCGTACGCTATATAATTTGAATTTAGGGTCACAATGTCCATGGATCTGGTGACAACCTGACTCTCCGAGTAGATGTTGATGCCTGTATTCGTCACAACATTGCTGCGTAACCATTATGGTCGCAATGGTTTGAAATTGCATTGTGGAACTGGGTGACGTATAAGTTATATTAATCAAACAAAGTATTACTCAAACGCTAAGTTATCCCTCCGAGGGACCGGTGCACAGTTTGCGGTTTGCTAATTTTTAGGTACACAAGTCTTTGTATACTGATGCTTTTATGGCAATATCTAGCTGTGGTGTATGAACCAGTGGCATAGTGAAATTGCTATGCCAACTTGGAGTTATAACAACCTGTATTTGCATATATATTCACAAAATTCAAATTGACCAAATTTGACAATTTAATTTATTTTGACAACAATAAGAATATATACACTTTATGGGAATGGTCCGCCCTCTTTTATACGATCTTTATTGATCGTGACTCTTAAAAATGGACTAGGACAAATATTGACCACTTGGAATGCTGCTTCTTAAATGATAAAGAATTAAGGAAGGGCTAAAGTCGGGCGGGGCCGACTATATGATACCTTCCACTTGCTACCCTATTACAATTGAATTCGGTGTAGACAGTGAAATGCTGACATCTTAGCGGCTGGCAATGTATATTTGAACAACATCTATGAATAAATGTAGAAGTTATGGCCCTTCTTGTGCAAATACATTTCGTCCTGTAAGACTAGATTAATTTAAGCAAAATTTTGGTGGAAAAATGGCACACGATTTTTTGACAAGGTAATAACTTCTACAAGTATCCATAGAAGCACATTTATTAATGAAAAACAACGCCTATTTGAAAAATATTTATGGATATATGTAAAAGTTATGACCTTCTTGTAAGAGATAGATATTTTAATTATATATATTTTTTTATTTTTTTTTGTAACATTATTATTGTATCGTTTTCTGGCATGATAAAAGCCCATTAAAACCAAAAATTAAACATAAATATTTTCATCGTAACGAAGAAAACAAGTTCTGGTGTAAGAAAATCGATAAATACATATAGAAAATTGTTGTCTTGGTCAAACGGTTCTGTTTATTGTTAATAGCAGACTTTTTTCTAGGTGTATATGATATGGGACAAGAACAATAACATAACTACCTAAAAACACAGTCATACACACGCACATGCATCCTTACATACAATGGGCCTTGTTAAGTAAAATAAACGAAGATGAAATCAAGTATACGCACACACCAAAGAATGAAAGTAAAATCCGCACAGTGGCATAGGATGTTATTGGGAGAGAAATCTACATTGTCGTCGACAACGCCATAAGAGACAAGCCAATCTGTATGAAATTGTCGGTGACGATCACTGAGTGTCAATATCGACGTTATATTATCTTCGATCAGATAAAAAGCTATGTTATATGACAATTGTCCATTAGTGATCAAAGCTGCAGTTAACAAAAAAAAGCAAGTAAGGAAAGGCTAAAGTCGGGCGGGGTCGACTATATGATAGACTCCACTTTCCACAATTGTCCATTAGTGATCAAAGCTGCAGTTAACAAAAAAAAGCAAGTAAGGAAAGGCTAAAGTCGGGCGGGGCCGACTATATGATAGACTCCACTTTCTATCCGAACACAATTCAATTCGGTAAAAAAGTGACAAATTTTTGTATGTTTCCTAATCATAGGCTAATATGACCTGACCCAATTTGTCAAATCGAGAGGAATATTTGTATCGGGGCTATATCCAAACATGGAATGAAGTGACTAACTTTCACAATACGTTTTTTCAGTTCAAGTAAACGTGTTATGCTTAATTTGAAGAAATTCGGTGAAAATACGTGGTTTCTGGGGTGGAAAAAGTCAATGCGGGAGCGAAATTTGTATGGGAGCTATATTTAAATCTGAACCGATTTAACACATTTTCACCACAGGTGTTTCCAGTTGAAATATAAGGCGTTTTGCCAATATTGAAGAAAATCTGTTAAAAAAGGTGGTTTTTGGAGCGGAAAAATTTGGAAGCGAAATTTGTATGGGATCTATATATAAATCTGAACCGATCTGACCCATTTTCGCCATGGGTGTTTCTAATGGAAACATAAGATATTTAGTCAAATTTGATGAAGATCAAATCGGGAGCGAAATTTGAATGGGAGCTATATGTAAATCTGAATCCATTTTCACCATGGGTGTTTCTAGTTGAAATATAAGATATTTTGCAAGATTCGAAGAAGATCTGTTAAAATATGTGGTTTATTGAGTCGAAAAAGTGAAATCAGGACTGAAATTTGTGAGGGAGCTATATATAAATCTGAACCGATCTGACCAATATTCACCATGGGTGTTTCTTGTGGAAGTATAAAATATTTTGCCGAATTTGAAGAAGATCTGTTAAAACATGTGGATTCTGGAGCGGAAAAACTCAAATCGGGAGCGAAATTTGTATGGGATCTATATATAAATCTGAACCGATCTGAGCCATTTTCCCCATGGGTGTTTTTAATGGAAACATAAGATATTTTGCCAAATTTGATGAAGATATGTTAAAATATGTGGATTCTGGAGCGGAAAATTCAAATCGAGAGTGAAATTTTAATGGGAACTATATACAAATCTGAAACGATCTGACCTATTTTCACCATAGGTGTTTCTAGTTTAAATATAAGATGTTTTGCCAAATCTGAACACAATCTGATACAATATGTGGTTTCTAGAGCGGAAAAAGTAAAATCGGGAGCGAAATTTGTATGGGAGCTATATATAAATCTGAACCGATCTGACCAATTTTTACTACAGGTGTTTCTAGTTGAACTATAAGATGTTTTGCCAATTTTGAAGAAAATCTGTTAAAATATGTGATATCTAGAGTGAATAGAGTCAAATCGGGGGTGAAATTCGTATGGGGGCTATATCTAAATTTGAACCGACTTATTCAAATTAAATAGCTTTCGTTCTTATCCCGAAAAACTTCGTAGTGCAAAGTTTCATTTGGTTCTGTCGACAATTGCGACCTGTATCGTGATTACGCAAAAAGTGATTCTAAGCCGATCTCGTTTCCTTTTGGGTGTTACAAACAAATGCACAAAGACATAATACTCTCGTGGAGTGTATAAGAAGACCACAAAAAATCACATCTTCCCCCAATTAGCTAGTTGAGCACCTTAGAATTTTATATTTATTGAGCGGCACCGAAATGTTGAAGTGGTTTCTAGACAATATATAAGTTTGAATAATTTTTGGATGTCTGTGTGGCTCAGATACACATTGTTTACAATACAAAAAGTCCTCTGGTCATAGCCGTACAGAGACAAGGTGTTCAACTCTCTCAATTTCAACCTTGTCCTCATAGCTTCTACAATAGCCCTTTGACTCGATACAGTCTCAGTGAAAATAGACAATTGAAATCCTTCAATTTAAAGAAGATGGCTCGACCTATTCGTATCATGGTTTACATGGCCTATCTACTTCACGGGAGCGCCAAATAGTGGCAAAAGGCACCGTTTTGAATATTCGTACCATACTTTGGTCAGACCATCCAGCATCGTGATTCTGCACGTTTCAAGTCCTGCCCTCCTGTTGTTCGCTAACATGGTGACAGGGGTGTACCTATACAATCAAGTTCCAGTAGAACTTGTAGTGTAGCTCTAGCAAGCTGGTTAACTCTAAAGTTCTCAGGGATGTCCCTTTTCCCTGGTACCCAAAAACAATGAATATCGAACTATTTGCCCATCACCCGAAGAGATGATCGTTTTTGATTTCATGGTCACCAAGTCCATTGGTCTGAATAGTCTGAACGATACTTAATACTTTGAAAAGAGTACGAACTTCTTGATTCGACTTTGCAAGTCCTTTGCAAGAAAAACAAGGTTATACTGAAGCCTCATTAAAGCACAGGATGTGACGCTTGTTCTTCCTAACCTCAATAGTTGCCTGAAACCAGAGACATAATCGGTGCTAAAACACTTTTTATATTAATAATTACCATAGTTATTTTTTATACCACTGTGCAAGATGTTTTCTTCATTTTATAGTAAATATTCTTGTCAAGAGTTTGCTCGACATGGCTGGATGCTTGTGAACGTTCGCGTATATATGTACATATGTGTGACTGCATGTGTCGCTTATAAGTGCATAAATGGCATACTTGGCATACAAACTCATGCACATGCACACACACCCATAAAGTACACAAAGTATGATGATGCACTCATAAGCATAGTTTTTATATTTGTGGACATATACCTTAAGGTGGGCTCCGAAAATTCGTTGTCTATTTCGCCAAGAAAATTAAAGTTTTATTTCTTTGCACAAAATTGCTGCGAATTTACAGTCCTAAATGAATTAAGAGATAATCGCAATATACATTTGACACGCTTATAGCAATAGCGGCCGAACGAACATTACTGCCGAACTAAGATAAATTAGTTTCAAATTTGGACAAATTTTTAAAGGTTGGTTTAGGTTTCTGTTCTATTTTATACATCGAACATTTCTTAAGCTTATTATAGGCCATCTATAAATAAGTTGTGCTTTTCCCGAACAAGTATTAACCAACAGAAAATCGATTACGCTAAAATGGTCAACAATTACATATGGATATTAAAAAAAAAAACAAAACATTTTTACATTGTTTATGTGTTTTTCGTGTCATCAAAAAATATTTATTTCGAAAAGAATAATCAATTATTTTTTTTTTCATTTTTATACCCTCCACCTTCAGAATACTACTACTAATTTGTCATTCCGTTCGTAAGACCTTGAAATATCGACCTGAAACCCTTGATCTTGATCGTTATAAAATTCTAAGACAATCTAGCCATGTCCTTCCGTCCGCCTGTTGAAAGCACGCTAACATCTAAACGAATACATTTGATAGTTCTACATCAATTGGGAATGAAAGTGAGCGAAATCGGTGGAGAGGAAAAAATATTCCCTCACAAGGACTGAAAAAATCTCTAATATTTAGAGTATTTAAGCATGTTGTTGAATATTTCTGCGTATATTTGCTTAATATTTGTCCATTTGTATGTCCATTCCCCTCATAGCAAATAAGTGCATCATAAAGTGATTCCGTGAATTTGTAGGGGGTGAAATGGGGTAAATGAAAAAAGGGAAAAGCTAGAGTGATGGAATTTGGTGTGTACACTCCCCTTATTTCGTAGAAACGCAACATAAATAGATTGTTTTCAATCCTCTGATTGCATATAAATATAATCGCAAAATAAAGAAAGAATTTTCCTTCATAATATTTAAGAAGCGATTTCATAAAAGGTTTTCCATAAATTTTGCGAATATTTTCTTAATATGTATGAAAAATTCATTCAAATGTTTCATACAATTTTTTCATAAACATTTCATATTTCATAAAATAAAATTATTAATTTAGTGAAACTTAGTTTCATAATATATATTTAATTGTTTTAAAGAAACAATTCTTATAGACTATGATATATGTCATAACCAATAACATATTTGTGTTATGAAATAGTTTCATAAATATAATGAAGGATTTCGTAATTTTTATGAAATTTTTCATATCTTAAAACTAAATTTTTAGGGTGTCTACTTTATCGGTTGCTAGATGCTAGCAATTCTCATGTGTCCTCTGTTAACTCCGACATATGTATTTAAGCTGATTTAGGTCAAAGACGTACTTTCTTTCTTTTTTGTTTATATTGGAAACTTCAGTATAAATTATTAATATTTATGAAACTTTTCCATAACATTAATGAAGTTTCTTTATAGAATTTATGAAAATATTCATAAATCATATTATGAAAAATAATGAATTGTATTACAAAACATCATCGACTGCATTTCATAGTTTCTAAGAAATGTTTCATAAATTTTAGGACACTTTTCATTGATTTGTGCTTTGGCGACTTTTTAATGAAAATTTTCACTGAGGTTAAGACAAAATCATAAATAGTATGAAGATAATTCTTTCAGTGTAGAATCATAAAGTTAGGTTGTTTAACATAGTGTACCTAAGAGATAATGGATTTTTAAAAATTGTACTTTTGGAATTAAAGTAGGGTGGAAATACAACCAACTAAACGGCTGTAGCTGAAAATGCACCCAATATCTTCCTTAAGGGTATTTTAGCTTTTTTTGAAGATTGCCGCCTTATATCTACTTTTTGAATTGACTTGACAATATAGTATAAACATATTGGTAGCCTTGCCTTATAAGGGTAATTTAAAATAATTAAAATTTTATATTTATTTATAAAATTGTTTTTATACCCTCCACCTCCAGGATGGGGGTATATTCACTTTGTCATTCCGTTTGTAACACCTTGAAATATTCATCGGAGACCCCATAAAGTATATATATTCTGGGTCGTGGTAAAATTCTAAGACGATATAGCCATGTCCGTCTGTCCGTCTGTCCGTCTGTCCGTCTGTCTGTCTGTCTGTCTGTTGAAAGCACGATAGCGGCCGAACGAAATGAGCTAGGAGGTTCAAATTTTTCCCAAATGTGTCTTATGGCTGTAGATCGGTTGGGATTGAAAGTGGACGAAATCGGCCCAGAGGGAAAAAATTTTCCCTCACAAGGACTGAAAATACCCCTAATATTTAGAGTATTTCAGCATGTTTTTTGAACATATTAGCTTGTATTTAGTTGATATTTGCAATGCGCATTTCCCCTATAGCATAAAAGGGCACCATAGAGTGATTTTTATTTGTAGGGGCCGAAATGGGACAAAAAGGGATAAAAATGGTACCTATCAAACGACAACAGATAGAAACACGAAATTTGGCGTGTACATTCCTCTAATGGAGTAGATACATAATATAAAAGTATTTTTTCTAAATTCGTACTTTTAAGGGTTAAATGGGGATAGTGGTACTAAAAATAGTACCAACCTAACGGCTGCACCTAGAATAATGAAATTCGATATATGCATTCCTCTGATTGCGTAGACACGTAAAATAAAAGAAATTTCCAAAATTCGTACTTTTTGGGGTTCAAATGGAAAAAGGGGATAAAAATAGTACCTACCAAATGATAGCAGCTAGAATCATGAAATTCGGAGTATACATTCCTCTGACTGCGTAGACACGAAAAATAAAACGATTTTTCCAAATTCGTACTTTCAATGGATACAATGGCTACAGGGGATAAAAATAGTACCAACTAAACAAATACAGCTAGAATGATGAAATTCAGTGAGTACGTCCCTCTAATTGTGTAGATACGTAAAATAAAGAGATTTTAGATAGTCGTACTCTTGAGGGGGCAAAATTGGAAAAAGGGGATAAAAATGGTACCAACAAAATGGCCGCCGATAGAATCATGGAATTCGGTGTATACATTCCTCTGACTGCATAGCCACGTAAAATATTTTTTTCCAAATTCGTACTTTATTTTGTTGCTGTTACGACAAAAAATGGTAGAATCATGAAGTAGTCTTATACTGCGTACGTGAGAGATAAGGTATTTTCAAAATTTATACTTTTGAAATTAAAATAGGATGGAAATACAACCAACCAAACGACTGTAGCTGAATGTACACTCTCTATCCCCCAATATTTAGGGTATTTATGATTGCTCCCTTATATTTATTTTATGAATTGAAGTATTATATCCATTATATATATAGTATACAAATATTGGTAGCCTTGGCTTATTAATTAAATTTCTGATTTTCATACAGTTAAAATTTGTTGCGGACATTCCTCTTGTAGCTTGGAAGCACCACAAAGAAAATAAAAGTTTTGGCAGGCGAAATGGTACAAAAAGGGATAAAATATGGTACCAATGATACGACAACAGCTAAAATCATGAAATTCGGTGTGCACATTCCTCTAATTGCATAGACACGTAGAATAGAGGGATTTTTCGTAATTCGTACTTTTAAGGGATATAATTAAAAAGAGGGAAGAACGGTGAAGTTGAAATCATGAAATTCGGTGAATACATTCTGACTATGAAGACTGGAAAAACGGTTTTTTCGAACATTTGGGCGGAATTTGTCTGTATCTGAAAATGCTTCTTTCTAATGGAGACTGACAATCGCCTAATAGTTAGGCATGTTCACTTTCACAATTTTCGTAATATGGTACAGTGCTTCTATGTATAGTCGATATCCTTTAATCTGCTGGTAATACTGTGGAATGCACTCCGTGGTGGAGGGTATATAAGATTCGGCCCGGTCGAACTTAACGCCGTCTTACTTGTTTTCATTATTTTTATACACTCCACGAGAGTATTATGTGTTTGTGCATTTGTTTGTAACACCCAAAAGGAAGCGAGATAGACCCATTGTTAAGCATACCGATCGACTTAGAATCACTTTCTGAGTCGATTTAGCAATGTCCGTCTGTCTGTCCATCTATTGTTGTAATCAAATTACAGGTCGCAATTATAATCCGATCTTAACAAAAATTGGCACAAATAAGTTTTGTGGATCAAGGACGAACGCTATTTAATTTGAGGCAAATCGGTTCAGATTTAGATATATCCCCCATACAAATGTCGCTCCCGATTTGACATTTTCCGCTCTAGAAACCACATATTGTGCCCGATTTTCTTTAAATTTGACACAACATCTTATAATCCAACTACAAACACCTATGAAAAAATTGGGTAAGATCGGTTCAGATTTAGATATAGCCCCCATACAAATGTCGCTCCCGATTTGACATTTTCCGCTCTAGAAACCACATATTGTACCCGATTTTCTTTAAATTTGACACAACATTTTATAATCCAACTAGAAACATCTATGCAGAAATTCGGTAAGATCGGTTCAGATTTAGATATAGCCCCCATACAAATGTCGCTCCCGATTTGACATTTTCCGCTGTAGAATCGACATATGGTACCCGATTTTCTTTAAATTTGACACAACATCTTATAATCGAACTAAAAACACCTGTGCAGAAATTGGGTAAGATCGGTTCATATTTAGATATAGCCCAAATACAAATGTTGCACCCAAATGTTTAACCGATTTTGGCCAAACTATACATATTATATTTCACCTATTTCGTTCCAGATTTAACATTTTTTGTCAAACACATACATTTACAGGATACAAAAATCCTTCCCGATTTCACTTTTTCACAGAATTAAATTGTATTCGGATAGAAAGTGGAGTGTATCATAGAGTCGGCCCCGCCCGACTTTGGCCTTTCCTTACTTGTTATTTGTTTGGTTTGGCTGTGGTATGCGATCCATGGTGGAGGGTTCGATCTTTACGCCGCTCTTGGTTTGATTTGGTTTTAAGGACCAGAATGCTCCTGCATTCTTAACACTCGGAGACCCAGTTGGGTCCATTGTGCAAATCCTTTTGGTTCCTGAATGTATAAGGTTATAGGAGAGGGATACGGAGTGATAGGATTTAGGAAGGAGGGAGTGGTGTTAGATGATAGATGAGACGTGAAGGAAGTAGGGGGATAAGGGAAAGGGATATGGGGGTAGGAGAGTATGGGGTTGTGTTTTAGTATTTTTGTGTGTGGGTGTTTTCCAATGGTTGACGACTAGGTAAGAAAATTTGTCGAGAGTCATCCGGTATACCGTATACCCACAACTTTTTTGGAAGCCATATTAATGTAGATACTTATGTATTTGTATGAGTGTTTGCTTGTTTCTGTATGTGAAACATTCCATGACAAACCAAACATAGTTTAATTTAAATATTATATATATATTTTATTTGTATTTAATGGCTTTTTATCATAACACTAAGCGAGACAAATTTTGGGTCATGAAAATGACTGTAAAATTCTGAATGTAGAAACGTAGCAATATTTTTCATGGTGTGATAAAGTTTGCCTGGAAAATGCCTTGACATTTTTGAAGTATAAAACGATTAAACAAATTTTTGAAACTTTTCTAATAGTCCTAGAAACGATATTGGTAACAAATCAAAGAGGAACTTTTGACTATAGAATTTTTCTTTCTTTTCCTTTCTTTAGGAAGAATAGGGAAAAAGGCGAAAAACGATTCGATTTAAAATTTAAATACTTCATTATCCGGGTAGACTTAAGCGCCACGGCCACACATCAAACTCACTCTTCAAACTGTCATTTTTTTGATTGTGTTAGTAAAAAAAAACTCACACGGATAGGTTTGTGTGAGTTTGAAGAAAATCAAAACCATTTAGATATTTGCTTCGTCGCAGCAGAGATATGAAGCCTGTTTGAAGTCAGTTTGAGTGTGTGCACGAAAAAACGTCAATTGTCTTTATTTTTTAATTTTCGAAGCGATAAGTGTTTTGTTTTGGTGACGCGAGTTTTATAGAAATGGAAGAACAAAATTTTATTTTTTTATTTTATTATTTCAGTAGAAAACAAAAAAAAAGAAAAACAATTTTTTTACAATAAACAAACTATTTTGCGTCCAAAAAACACCGTCCTTTCGTTTTTATGACAACTTTGAAATGAAGTTTGTTGCTATGAGTTTGATGTGTGGCTGTGATAAGGAAAACAAAATATTACCTATACATACAAGAGTTTGAACGAACAGTTTGACGTGTGGCCAGGGCGCTTTACGATAGAAATGTTTTAAAAAAATCATATGTATCTTATTGTTATATTGAACTTTGCGACTGTGAAAAAACTCTGGGAAGAGATATTATTTTTCTTGTAGGTGTTGTCGAGCAGAACAAGAATCTGTTGAAATTTGGCAGACATGAGTAAAAATTGTTTAAAAAATCTGTTTTTGTGAGTGAAATGTGTAAGTCGGTTGATTATCAACTAACTTGCAGGCTTATAGTTGTGCAAAGGTGCAGTTTTCACTAGTAACTCAAGATTTTGGGGTGGGAAATTTAAAATACAGATTCTTGTTCTACTCTATAATACCTACACGAAAAATAATATATCACTTTGTGGTTTAAAGAAATTTGAAAAACATGTTTTTTGAAAAAATATTTTTTTCTCTTGACGATTTACCGAGTTAAACTAAATTTTATCACAAAAATTAAAATATACCAGAGAAAGGGAAAACACTTTTTTACTACACGTTTTTGAAAACCAAAAATTGTTTAAAATCAACACACCCTACTGTGTTACACATTGGGAAGGGTTGTGGTCCATACAACAAACAATTTCCCACGGAAATATCTCAAACCGTCAGTGAGCTAAACGCTCCCGATAAAAATATTTTTTTCTAATTTAAATGGTTTTAACTCTCCACTAAGGTATTATGCTTTTGTGGCTTTGTTTGTATCATCCACAAGGAAGAGAGATAGTCCCGTTGTTTAATAATATATTTATTTATAGTTGCTACAACAACTACAAACTTTATGAGATTTTGTACTTGACATATATATAATGAAACGTTTTATTATTCGCAAAATAAATTAAAACAAGTAAAAACGGAGTTAAGTTCGGCCGGGCCGAACTTTATATACCCTCCACCATGAATTGCATTCCACAGAGGTTGTCGGATTTCGTAGAAGTGCAGTATTATTACAGGAAAATATAATTTTTTTAATATAGACAAACCAAAACAAATACAAATATTGAAAAAATAATTTTATAAATAAATATAATATTTTTATTAATTCAAACCATTATTTATTTCAAATCAAAAAATAAATATTCTTATATTTATATTTTCAAAAAGCTTAAATACCATAAATATTGGTAGATAGTGTGTGCTACAGTTGGTTGTATTTCCATTCTATTTTAATTCCAAAAGTACAAATTTTGAAAATCCATTATCACACGTAAATATTGCAAAGTAACCTAACTTCATGATTCAGCCAATTTTTGCTGTAAAAGAAAAATTACGAATTTGGAAAAAAACTTTTTATTTTGCGTGTCTATGCAGTCAGAGGAATGTATGCACCGAATCCCATGATTCCAGCTGCTCCCATTTGGTTGGTACCATTTTTAACCCCTTGACGTTTCTACACAATTAGAATTTCATCATTCAAGCTGTAGTCGTTTAGTTAGTACTATTTTTATCCCTGTGTACCATTGTATCCCTTGAAAGTAAAAATTTCGAAAAGTCCGTTTATTTCCGTGTCTACGCAGTCAGAGGAATGTATACTTTGAATTGCATGACTTTTTTATCTTCTTTTTTCATTTTAACCCCAAAAATATGAATTTCGAAAAATCTGTTTATTTTAAGTATCTACGCACTCAGAGGAATGTATACACCGTTTGGTTGGTTACCATTTTTATCCCTCTGTACCATTGTATCCCTTGAAAGTAAAAATTTCGAAAAATCTGTTTATTTTCCGTGTCTACTCAGTCAGAGGAATCTATACTCCCTCTGTACCATTGTATCCTTTGAAAGTTAAAATTTCGAAAAATCTGTCCATTTTCCGTGTCTATAGTCGGAGGAATGTATACTCCGAATTTCATGACTCTAGCTACGGTCATTTGACTGGTACTATTTTTATCCCCTTTTTCCATTTTAACCCCAAAAAGTACGAATTTCGAAAAATCCTTGTGTTTTACTTGTCTATACAATCAGAGGAATGTATACACCGAATTTCATTATTCTAGGTACAGCCGTTTGGTTGGTACCATTTTTATCCCTCTATTCCCATTTTACCCCTTAAAAGTACGAATTTGGAAAAAAACTTTTATATTATGTATCTACTCAATTAGAGGAATGTACACACCGAATATCGTGTTTCTAGCTGTTGTCGTTTAATATGTACCATTTTTATCCCTTTTTTGCCCCATTTCACTCCCTACAAATAAGAATCACTTTATGGTGCACGTTTTTGCTATAAGGGGAATGCGCGTACCAAATATCAAGCAAATATAAACAGACATATTCAGAAAACAAGCTTAAATACGCTAAAATATTTTTATGGGTATTTTTAGTCCTTGTGAGGGAACAATTTTTCCCTTTGGGCCGATTTCGCCCCGTTTCAATCCCAACCGATCTACGACTATAAGACTCATTTATGGAAAATTTGAACATTCTAGCTCCTTTCGATTAGATGCTAGCGTGCTTTCAACAGACGGGCGGACATGGCTAGATCGTCTTAGAATTTTATGACGATCAAGAATATATATACTTTATATGGTCTCAGGTCGATATTTCAAGGTGTTACAAACGGAATGACAAAGTTAGTATACCCCCATCCTGGAGGTGCAGGGTATAAAAATACGATAAAGATGGGGATTATTTCCTTAATGATATGTATTTCCTGGATCCGGGTTTTTTGGTGTATTTCTTCCAAATAAATCGAAAATCCTTCAAAATATTTGTATTTAATATGCTTCACTCAAAGGATTTCGAAATCGGGTGAAGAATAAAATGTGCCAAGTTTCAATAAATGCCTTAGCTCCTTTCGAATGTTATCGTGTATACCAGTCAGCATGTCTGACAGACGAAAATATTTCAAACAGAGAAAAAACTGCTGAAATGTATTTGGTCTAAGCATACTTAGGGTCGGTCGTAAGTTCCTATTTTGATGTGTTACACTTTTACTCTCCCACCCTAAAGGATGATGCTGCAAAAATCATAAAATCAAATATATTTATGAAAACATAATCGATTAAGGAACGTCTGTACTGTTGCTGAACAACAAGAACAATAACAACTTTCAAGCACCGTAAGTAAGAATGAAGAAGACAAAAAGTTCTAGAGAAAGAAAAAAAAAAGAAAAAACACATCATGAAATTTAATATTAAAACTTTGTTGATGGTAGTCCTGGCTATGCCATGAAGAAGACAGCAGTTCTATGAAATCTTCACTCAACGCCCACCAAAACATATTTTAATTGACTTTGAAATTAATTCTGTCCGACCAACCGTCCTGCTCATTTAATGTTCATACAATACAAACACACAGACACACAGTCTCATTCCCTTACCCAGACTTCAACTGTGAACAACAAACTCATCCGCTTCCTGTATGGACTGTGTTCCGTTTTTGCTTGTTTGTTTGTTTGTTTCTCGTGTTCTTCTTCTTCTCGTGTTTTTCTAACACAGCCAACAACGAAAACAACTTCCTGATTAGCCAGCCGAGATGGTGGAAGCGACGGCGGCAGTGTCGAAGGAAAATGATTGCGAATGAATACTTTGGCTCAAACGAAGCGTGAATATTAAGAAATAAGAACTGTATCTACCCTAACATATTATCTTTGGCCTTTTTTTAATGAATGACCATTTTAAAGGGCGGCTAATAACGGCGAATGTTGATGGGAGGCAAACTAACAACAGGGGCAGCAAAAAAGTAACAGTGAAATAAGCACGATGGATGTGGAATATTATGGAATGGAATCGATTCGCTATAAGGAAATCATGTTCGAATGGGGATATTTGAAAATTGATGCTCACGAGGGCAGTTCAATAGGCAGCCGAGTCGATCACACATGTGAAACAAAGTCTCTTAGTAGACTTTATTGAAACTGTCACAAATAGTCTTTTTTTTTTCTAGCACGAAAAATCAATAAAAATATTTTTTCTATTTTCAATAGATATTCTAGCGATATTAATAATAATATAATTTGAAAAAACTTTCTATGCTTAATGTCCATAATTAATTTAAAACATTAATTTTTGTAATATTGCCAAACCAAAGCAAATAAAAATATTGAAAAAATAATTTTATAAATAAAAAATAAAATTATAATTATATTAAACCATACTTATAAGGCAATGCTACCAATATGTCTGTACTATATAAAGGGTGATTTTTTAAAAGCTATAAGAAAGTTTTTCAAAAAAAAAAATCACATCAAATTTAGAAAAATGCATGAAATCTTTATTTGAATCGATAGTACGGTCCAAATGTTGACCTTGACTGCGCCTCAAATGGTCCATCCGCTTAGTCCAATTTTGGCATTTCCACGTTTTTGAGTAGCAGAGGCCCAATTGCTGCGAACGGCGACGAATCGATAATTGATGGTCATCATTAACACTGGCCGATACAGCTGCGATATTTCTATTTCTTCAGATCGCACTCTACGTAAGCGTGTTGGTGGTTTAATGTCCAACAATGTAAATTTGGTGCGAAATTTAGTCACAATAGCCCGAAGAGCCGCTTCAGTGGGTGGATTAAACTGACCTTAAAATGGAAGCGCGCGATGAACTTTCTTAACAGAGCACGTATTTTGATAATAAAATTCAATAATTTGCCAGCGTTGTTTGTTTGTAAGACGATTAATGGTTAAATTATAGACCAAACTGAAGATGTTTGACAGTGAAACAAAACACGAAAAGTGCGTCAGCTGTTTAAACCAGTGTTGCCAAAAAGATAATAGCTAAAAAATCACCCTTTATATCTTCAATAATACTTCAAGTCAGTACAAAAAGTATATATAAGGCAGCAATCTTCAAAAAAGCTTAAATACCCTAAATATTGGATTCCAAAAGTAGAAATTTTGAAAATCCATTATCTCTCACATACACATTGCACGATTACCTAACTTCGTAATTATAGCCATTTGCTACGGTAAATTGGCCAGCTTGATCGTACGATACCACACCTTCGAGCTATTTTCTCTGGTGATGTGTAAACTCAAATAAGCCTAATACGATTGACGCCATGGACCATGAATGGACCACCTAAGACGACATTAACATTTTATAATTTTCAAAGACTAAATATCAAAAATTATCAGTTAAAAGATACTAAAAATTTTATGTTCACTTTCAAATTTATGTGTTTATACATTTTATATACATTATCAAACCTCACGATTAACAACCGCACTAAAAGAACGAATTGTAAAAAATTCTTTTTTATTTTGGGACATCTACGCAGTCAGAACTACATTATTGTGGCTGCATTTGTAGCCGGTTTCGCTCCGTTTCCCCTGAAAACGACACTTTTCGAAAAATTCCTTTATGGTGCTTGTCTGTACGGCCAGAGGAATGTAAATACAGGATTTCATGAATGGTGAAATTCAAATGGCAAATATAAAAATTTTAATTTAATTGCAGGAATCGAAATAGCTTTCCTTTACGAAAACAAATATTTGTAGATTTTCGTTCAAAATCATTCGAAAAAATTCATTTGCGTATTTTTCTTTTTACGTGTGTTTTGTATTAGTTTATGGGGTCTCCGATCAATATTTCCTGCTGAATGACAAAATTAGTATATATGCCAAAAGTGAGTTGTGGTTCTCATTCATTTGTGACGATTATTATTTATATAGAATCATATTCTAGAGTTCGGATATTTTTTTGGTAAATTCGGTAGTAATCATGATAGCGGTAGTATGCAGCCAAGTGATAAATATCGCCAACCAAATCAAATTTATTGACTATATACCGAAACAAAACAGATTAAAAATTAAGAAAAATAAAACAAATTATTATACGGATCGGCTTAGAAGCACTTTCTGAGCCGATTTATCAATGTCCGTCCGTCCATCTATTCTTGAAATTAAAATACAGGTCGCAATTATTGCTCGATCTTAACCAAAATTGGCACATATATGTTTTGTCGGCCAAGGACGAACGAACGCTGTTTAATTTGAATTAAATCGGTTTAGATTTAGATACATAGACATACAAATTTCGCTCTCGATTTGACCTTTTCCGCTCTAGAGACCACATATATTAACTGATTTTCTTCAAATTTGCCCCAGCATCTTCTATTTCATCTACAAACGTGTATGGTTAAAGTGGGTAAGATTTGATTTTTTCCGCTCTAGTAACCACATATTTTAATCGATTTTTCTTTCTTTTTTTTTCGCTGAACTAACACTCAGGGTATGTCCCCTATAAATGCATGAAGATTTAACTCATAAGATTTTCGATCATCATTGATTGTATACAAGCAACTCTTTCCGATGTTTCTAAATCCCCCATTATAGGATAAAGTAATTGCTAAATTGGTTAATCCCAGTGTGACGCCACAAAATATTGATTAGAGACGATGTGGTCCTGTCCGTGTGTGTATCTGATCATTTTACAAATTAGATATCATAATTTGTATACCCTCCACCACCAGGATGGGGGTATACTAACTTTGTCATTCCGTTTGTAACACCTTGAAATATCGACCTGAGACCCTATAAAGTATATATATTCTTGATCGTCATAAAATTCTAAGACGATTTTCCATAAATGCGTCTTATAGTCGTAGATGGGTTTGGATTGAAACGGGGCGAAATCGGCCCAAAGGGAAACATTTTTCCCTCACAAGGATTAAAAATACCCATAATAATCCGTAATATTTTAGCGTATTTAAGCATGTTTTTCAAATATGTCTGTTTATATTTGCTTGATATTTGGTATGCGCTTTCCCCTTGTAGCAAAAACGTACACCATAAAGAGATTCTTATTTGTAGGGGGTGAAAAGGGGCAAAAAAGGGATAAAGATGGTACATATTAAACTACAACAGCTAGAAACACGAAATTCGGTGTGCACATTCCTCTAATTGAGTAGATACATAATATAAAAATATTTTTTCCAAATTCGTACTTTTAAGGGGTAAAATGGGAATAGAGGGATAAAAATGGTACCAACCAAACGGCTGTACCTAGAATAATGAAATTCGGTGTATACATTCCTCTGATTGCATAGACAAGTAAAAAACAAGGATTTTTCAAAATTCGTACTTTTTAGGGTTAAAATGAAAAAGGGGATAAAAATAGTACCAGTCAAATGACCGTAGCTAGAGTCATGAAATTCGGAGTATACATTCTTCTGACTGACTGACTGACACGGAAAACAAACTGATTTTTCGAAATTCGTACTTTTTGGGGTATAAATGGAAAAAGGGGATACAAATATTACCAACCAAATGACCATTCAATTCGGAGTATACATTCCTCTGACTGTGTTGACACGGAAAATAAATGAATTTTTCGAAATTCGTACTTTCAATAGGGATACAAATGGTACCAACCAAACGGCTGTACCTAGAATAATGAAATTCGGTGTATACATACCTCTGATTGCATAGACAAGTAAACCACACGGAGTTTTCAAAATTCGTACTTTTTGGGATTAAAATGAAAAGAGGGGATAAAAATAGTACCAGTCAATTGACCGTAGCTAGAGTCATGAAATTCGGAGTATACATTCCTCTGACTGTGTAGACACGGAAAATAAACTGATTTTTCGAAATTCGCACTTTTTGGGGTTAAAATGGAAAAATGGGATACAAATAGTACCAAC
Organism: Polietes domitor; assembly: GCA_947397865.1. Classification (NCBI taxonomy): domain Eukaryota; kingdom Metazoa; phylum Arthropoda; class Insecta; order Diptera; family Muscidae; genus Polietes; species Polietes domitor. The sequence continues at coordinate 54,533,852 of OX377622.1, read as the reverse complement.
CAAATGACCGCAGCTAGAGTCATGCAATTCGGAGTACACAATCCTCTGACTGCATAGACACGTAAAATAAAAAGTTTTTTTTCCAAATTCGTAATTTTTCTTTTACAGCAAAAATTGGCTGAATCGTGAAGTTAGGTTACTTTGCAATATGTACGTCTGATAATGGATTTTCAAAATTTGTACTTTTGAAATTAAAATAGAATGGAAATACAACCAACTGTAGCACCCACTATCTACCAATATTTATGGTATTTAAGCTTTTTGAAAATATAAATATAAGAATATTTATTTTTTGATTTGAAATAAATAATGGTTTGAAATAACTAAAATATTACATTTATTTATATAATTATTTGTTCAATATTTGTTTTTTTTTGTATTTGTTTTGGTTTGGCTATATTAAAAAAAATATATTTTCCTGTAATATTACTGCACTTCTACGCGAACCGACAATCTCTGTGGAATGTAATCCATGGTGGAGGGTATATAAAGTTCAGCCCGGCCGAACTTAACGCCGTTTTTACTTGTTTGTTTTATTTTATAATAACTTAGCAACGCCTAGTTGAAGATACTCTATTAATTTTCATGTAGATGTATAGGATTTTCAAAAAATCGTGTTTCATTATACCCTCACTCTACAGAGTAGAAGGGTATATATCATTTGCGACAGAAAAAAAGTGTAACACATTGAAGGGGTGACTTAAGACCCTAAGTATGTTTGGACTAAATCCGTTTCAGGACTTTTTAAGATGTTTGAGCCATGTCCGTCTGGCTGGCTGGCTGGAGTACACGATAACTCTCGAAAGGAGTTAAGGAATCGATTCAAACTTTGCACATGCTAATATTTTTCACAAACATAGTTTAAGTTCGAAGATGGCCGAAACTGCCACGCCCCTTCTGGTACCTCCCACACAACTATCCCATATTCCAATGTTAAATTAAAACCCATATAACTTCCATACGGATACTCGGAATCGGCTATTTTTTGGTGTTTGGTAATGTTTTTATAGTTACTTTAAGTGTACTAAATATGACGGGTTTTGCCACACCCCTTCCAGTACCTCCCACATAAACCACGCAAAACAACGTTAACTTAAAGCTGTTATAACTTCTATACTGATGATCGGAATACTGTGAAATTTGATATTTAGCAATGATTTTATAGTGGTTACATTTGCATAGAATATGGGCGATATTGCCACACCCCTTCTGGTACCTCCCACACAAAGTGGCATAAACATTAAAATAAAACCGACATAACATCTATACGGGTAGTCCAAATCATTTGCAATTTGATATTTCAAAATGTTTTTGTAATCGCTTTAAACCTAAAAAATATTTTCGCTTTAGCCATGCCCCTTGTTGTACCTGCCATACAATTGTCTATATCCTAGGTAAAATTAAATCCTTTATAACTTATATGCTGATGCATGGAATCCACTACGACTTGATATATTATCATGTTTTAGGATTGTTTTACAAATGTCAAAGCTGGGACCATGTGCCACGTACTTTCTAGTATCTTCCACACAAATTGTCCTGCCATACGTTAAATTTAATTTCTTATAAGTTCCGTATATATGTTCTCTGAGTATGTATAAGTCGGTTTAGCCGACTGAAGCTTAGTTACTTGTTTTTATGAAGTTTTTGCTTAAATTGATTTAGCCAGACGTGAAGACGACATGTTCTTCTACAAGAAAGTCCATAACTTCTACATTTATCCATAGATTTGTACATATAGACAGGCCCGTGCGCAGGATTTTCGCCTGGGGGGGGTTTTCATCTACACTCAAAAAATTTTTTCCCTATAATGAGTTAAAATTAACTAAAATTTAGGAAACCAAGTACATTTTTACTAAATAAGTAGAATTTTGCTGAAAATTTCCTAAATCTAAGTAAATTTTTCCTAAAAACAAGTAAAATTTTCCTAAAACTAAGTAAATTTTAGTAAAATTTTGCAGAAAAAAAGTTCCTAAAACTAAGTGAATGTTTACTCAAATCAAGTAAATTTTTACTCAAACTGACGACAATTTTGCTGATTTTTTCCTCAAAACTAGTAAATTTTTACTTAAACTGAGGAAAATTTTATTTTATACAAGAAAAAAGATGAAATTAAAATAAGTTATTTTTAACTAAAAAATCAAACAAATAGTTTTGCTTCAGAGTATGCAAAACTGATACAAAAAATGACAACATGAAATATTTCTCAAAAGTTTCATGATACCTCTGCCATAAAGAGTTCAGCTATTACTCCATGATTGTTACGAAGGCAAGATAGGCGCCTTCACAGTGGTTGTTTAGAACAATTAATAAAGTATTTAAGAAATAAGTCTCTGCAAACGAACGAGAATTGCTTCTTAGATTAATATTGAAGATTTTCTTAACAATTTCAAATGTTTTTTATAATTTCATTAATACTTAAATGTATGAAGAACTCGGCATAAATTTCAGTAAACATTTTAACTTAATTTTAGGAAACAACACATTTATAAGTTAAAGTAAATTTGAATTTTTTTCCATACAAAAAGTTTCAGATTTTTTTACTTTTCTCATTGTCGGCAAAATTGCATTTCAGTAATCCATCTATCAGTACATTCAAAGGAATATGTCAGTAAAAGAAAGCAGAAAGTCTACTGAAAGAGCAGATTTTCTGCTGTTAAAAAAGACACAGCAGAGTTGTATCTGCTGAGATGGTAAATAGCCGTTTGCTGTTTTTAGCAATATATATGATACGCTTTTTGTTCCAAGCTAATATAAAAGAAAATTCGAGCTTCTTCATTTGTCGAAATGGATTTATATTATAATTGCAAACTCCCAAAACATTGTGATAAAAATAGGACACATCGGTTCATATTTAGATACAGCTCCATAAAAATGTCCAATCGCAAATGTTACATCGCTCTAGCGCTCTACAAGCATCAAAAAAAATATTTGCTTTTATTAAGAATATTTTAGATTTCATTATGATTCTTATCTACACTTTTTTAAAATTACTAAACGATTTTGTTATTAAATTTCCAAACTTTTATTGCAGTACATAATTAAAAGTTCATAAGATATAGCTCTAGTCGAATGTCAAGAAGTGGTATCGGTAATAAAAATGAAAATTTTCCGAACAATTGGGTGTCCATTAGCGAAATTAGCACTACACAATCTTGAAATTGGTACAATTCGTTTAGTTTGTTTGTATTTTTCATAACCTTTGTCCGAAATTCAAGAAAGTGCCCACGATTTTTCTATGTAATTTTCGTGTTTTCGTGATTTTACTGCAAAATTACCATTTCAGACGAGTAATTTTTAAAAAATCTTAAAAATTCTATATTTTATTGCTTCAGAAAGTCAGTTCAGCCTGCGCACGGCCCTGCATATAGATATTGTTCTCTTCCTTAGAATGTTAGCTCTTAAAATAAAAGAAGCTAATTTTTTCCGGCTTTATGTAGAAATCATTTTGGTGAGCAACTACGTTTCTGACTTGTCAGCTGGCAGCCTAGATCGTGTGATATTACACCTCTGGATTTTTTCTTTGGGGCTATGTGATATCGAAAGTAGTCGGCATTAAGTCGGCTACAATTAAAAGCTTGGAAACAAATTATTCCGTTAATATGCGCGACATACAGGTGGCAATGTTGGAAAAATTGTATATTTGAATTAAATTGTACTTAAAAAGTTAATATCAGAGATTATTCTTTTGAGTCATTATAAAAATACCGTCATTCTATTGCATTTCCATTCTAGAAGCAATCTAATACATCCCACACTGATAACACATGACAAGATGGAAAGTTGTCCATATAAATACTTCGTTGTTGACATTTAATTCCAGATATTTTTCTGAAATATTCTGTTTGTTTTCAGTTTTGTTAATCCCTTCTCGCCACCTTAATGTACACTTTTGCGGCATTTATATTATTGCGGTTGTCATCACTTTGATGCAAGTGTTGCCCTAAGGATGTGTACATCACTGTGTGTATGTGTGTCACTGCTCCATACACTCAATTGTGTCTGCACTCTGCGACTTCATATGGATGTGGTTGTATATGTAGTTGTATGTGTCCCTGTGTTTGTTCGCCCAAACAGTCAAACATTTGTTTAGCATATTGTTTATTTCGAGTGCAGTCAGTGTATTTTAATAAAAATGAAAAACAAAAGCTACAACAACCACAAGTTCTCTTGATGTTATTGTTGTTGTTGTACAACAAAGAACATTATACACAGATGCATAAAAAACAAAGCGGCAAGTACATACCATTAAATGAACGCACACACACACATATGCCCACAGTGCACACCCAGAGAGATATGTTGTAAAACAACATACTATTGTAAAACAAGTGCATAGTTCACAATGACAACTACATGGAGAAGAGACATAACCCGTTGTGGAAGTTATTCAGGCCTTCTCAAACGAGGCCTGCAAAAGAGGGTTTATAATATCATCACTAAAGCCAAGAAATAGAAAGGCCTTTTGTGCACCCAGCCTTGTTAGAGCCAATTCCGAAGCCATTCTCCCTGCAAGCCTGGAATTGTCGGCATACTGATATCATTATGCTGGCAGGCATATCCAACCCCTCCTTGCGCTACCGTGTGCATTCATTCCACCACACAATTGATAGTGCCGCCGGCAGTAAGTTGTAGTGCCAGTAGTGCAATTGTTCGTACGAGTACCCCACTGACAGTGTGCAAGTGCGTTTGTGGTTATGACAGTGGCCGACGAGGCTGTGGCACACAGTGATATGTGTGAGAAAAAAATATGGTAACAACGTTATTATTACATAAAAAATATATGTCATTATTTATTGGAAGTAATTCTGCATAATTATTAAAATCAAAAATATTAATATATATTTTTATACACTCCACGAGAGTATTATGTCTTTGTGCATTTGTTTGTAACACCCAAAAGGAAACGAGATAGACCCATTGTTAATTATACCGATCGTCTTAGAATCACTTTCTGAGTCGATTTAGCAATGTCCGTCTGTCTGTCTGTCTGTCTCTCTGTCCGTCCGTCCGTCCATCTATTCTTGTAATCACGATACAGGTCGCAGTTGTAGACAGAACCAAATAAAACTTTGCACAACGATGTTTTTCGGGATAAGGACGAACGCTATTTAATTTGAAGAAAATCGGTTCAGATTTAGATATAGCCCCCATACGAATTTCACTCCCGATTTGACTCTTTTCACTCTAGATACCACATATTACAACATATTTTCTTTAAAATTGGCAAAACATCTTATATTGTAACTAGAAACACCTGTGGTAAAAATGTGTTAGATCGGTTCAGATTTATATATAGCTCCCATACAAATTTCTCTCCCGATTTGACTTTTTTTGCTCTAGATACCACATAATGTATCAGATTGTCTTCAGATTTGGTAAAACATCTTATATTTCCACTAGAAACACCCATGGTGAATATCGGTCAGATCGGTTCAGATTTATATATAGCTCCCATACAAATTTCGCTCCCGATTTGACTTTTTCCGCTCTAAAAACCACATATTGTATCAGATTGTCTTCAGATTTGGCAAAACATCTTTTGTTTAAACTAAGAACATCTATGGTGAAAATAGGTCAAATCGGTTCAGATTTAGATATAGCCCCCATACAAATGTCGTTCCCGATTTGACATTTTCCTCTGTAGAAACCACATATTGTACTCGATTTTCTTTAAATTTGGCATAACATCTTATAATCTTACTAGAAACACCTATGCAGAAATTGGTAAGATCGGTTCAGATTTAGATATAGCTCCCGATTTGACTTTTTCCGCTTTAAATGCCACATATTCTAATCGATTTTCTTTAAATTTGGCACAACATCTTATAATGTAACTAGAAACACCTGTGGCTAAAGCGGGCTAGATCGGTTCAGATTGAGATATAGGCCCCATACAAATGTCGCTCCCGATTTGAATTTTGCGCTCTAAAAACCATATATTGTACCCGATTTTCTTTAAATTTGGGACAACATCTTATAATCCAACTAGAAACACTATGCAGAAATTGGGTAAGATCGGTTCAGATTTAGATATAGCCCCCATACAAATGTCGCTCCCGATTTGACCTTTGCCGCTTTAAAAGCCACATATTGTGCTCGATTTTCTTTAAATTTCGTACAACATCTTATAATCTAACTAAACAAAACTATGGTGAAAGTGGGTAAGATCGGTTCAGATTTAAATATAGCCCAAATTCAAATGTTGCTCCCATAAGTTTAACCGATTTTGGCCAAACTATATATTTTATATTTCGCCTATTTCGTTCCAGGTTTCAATATATCCTCATACAAATGTCCTTTCCGATATAAAATTTGTTGTCAAACACATACATTTACAGGATACAAAAAACCTTCCCGTTTTCACTTTTTCACCGAATTGAATTGTATTCGGATTGAAAGTGGAGTGTATCATAGAGTCGGCCCCGCCCGACTTTAGCCTTTCCTTACTGGTTAATTTTCATAATGAGTAATATGGACATAGAAACTTTCGATAAAATCCAATGTGTTTTCAATTTCTGAGAACCTAAGTAGATTAATTTTCAGCAGGTAAAAATAGCGTTAAGTTCGGCCGGGCAGAACTTTATTTACCTTTCACCATGAATTGTATTCCACTGAGGCTGTCGATTTAGAAGTGTGAACTGGCTAATAAACGTTTCCTTCTTTCCTTTTGGGTGTTACAAATAAATGCAGTAAGACATTATACCCTTGTGAAGAGTATAACAAAGAATGTTATTCTACCTTTCAAAGTCAAAGTTCAAATTTAAAATTTTAATTATTAGGAAAAATTTTCTGATAGCGATATTTGTTAAATAAATAGTGTTTTTCACTTTTATAATTCTGAAATAAAATTAATTAATAAATTAAAAGACCATGCCCACTTCTAGGGTGTGTCTACAAATATGTTTTTTATTTCCCTCGACTATATATCAAAGTAATTCTTCAGAAAGGCAAAGTACGAATTTCGAAATTCCATTATCTTCCCAGTTCACAATGGAACCTGTTATACACCTAATTTAACGGTTCCATCTTCAGCTTTTACCTCAAAAGTATGAATTGGGAGAAAAACTTTTGTTTTGCGCGTCCACGAAGTCAGAAAAATTTATTAATTGAATTTCATGATTCAAACTGCAGCCATTTGCTCGGTACTAATTTTATCCCTTTTTCCACATTTTCCGCCTTAAAAGTACGAATTTTGAAAATCACTTTATTTTACGCGTACATACTATTAGAGTTCATTATTCTAGGTGCTGCCGTTTGGTTGGTAACATTTTTAAGGATTTATTTTACGTGTCTACTCAATTCGAGGAATGTACACACTGAATTTTGTGTTTCTAGCTGTTTTCGTTTGAGAGGTACCATTTTTTATCCCTTTTTGACCCATTACACCCCCTAAAATTAAAAACGCTTATGGTGTACGTACGTTATAAGGGGAATATGCATATCAAACATCAAGCAAATATAAACAGACATATTGAAAAAACATGCTGAAATACTCTAAATATTAGAGGTTATTATGGGTATTCCCAGTCCATGTGAGGGAAAATTGTTTCCCTTTGGACCGATTTCACCCAGTTGTATACGCAAGCGATCTAGGACTATAAGACGCATTAATGGAAATTTTGGACCTCGTAGCTCCTTTCGTTTAGATATAGCGTGCTTTCAAAAGACGGACATGGCTAGATCGTCTTAGAATTTTGTGGCGATCAAGGATATAATACATACTTTATAGGGTCTCATTTCGATAATTCATACTCACAACGTGGAGTTGAAGGGTATAAAAACATAAATGAATCGTTCATCAGATGCCGTTAAATTGCAACTATATGAATTATCAAATATATTTAACAAATCCACTGAAAGGGTTAAATAGATAATATTACTCATACGCTCAGCTGAACTGCAAAGGAGATACTTTGCGTTCAAAAAGACGGTTTAAGACCTTGGGCATTGACGACACGGTATACAATACCAATCAATAATTTGTATATAATAGTTTTTAAGTAGTTCGTAAGCATTTAGTGTAAGTGTTAGTATAAGAAACAAAATGTAAAAGATCTTCCTTTTTTATATAATTCTATTTTTTAAGGAAAAACATGTTAATGTAGCTGCGACATAACTTTAGAATAAATGACATTGTTCTTGAAAGATACTATAGTATGCTAGGATGTAAATTACCACTGTTAGATTTAAGATATTTTATATTATGTAAGGCTGAAATGAATTTAATAAAACCCAAATCGTTTGCAAAAAAAATCGTTTGTGTCCAAAACAATATAATTAAAAATTCTTAATTAATGAAAGCTGCATTTTGTGGGACAGTGGAAAAAATATTCTACGTCCAAATTCACAATTCAAAATTAACCCTAAAACAAGTAAGGAAATGCCAAAGTCGGGCTGGGCCGACTATATGATACACTCCACTTGTTATCCGAATACAATTCAATTTGGTAAAAATTGAAAACGATAAGGATTTTTGTGTGTTTCCCAATCATAGGCTAATATGAACTGGTCCGATTTGTCAAATCGATATCCAAACATAGAATTACACAATAGGTTCTCCCAGTTCAAGTATAACGTGATATGCTCAATTTGAAGAAATTCGGTGAAAATACGTGGTTTCTGGGCGGAAAAAGTCAAGCCGGGAGCGAAATTTGTATGGGGGCTATATATAAACCTTAACCGATCTGTCCCATTTTCACCATAGGTGTTTCTAGTTTAAATATAAGATGTTTTGCCAAATCTGAAGACAATCTGATACAATATGTGGTTTCTGGATCGGGAAAAGTCAAAGTGGGAGCGAAATTTGTATGGAGGCTATATCTAAATCTGAACCGATATTCTTCAACATAAATAGCGTTCGTCCTTGTCCCGAAAAACTTTGTTGTGCAAAGTTACGTTTGGTGCCGGCTACAATTGCGACCTGTATCGTGATTACAAGAATAGATGGAAAGACAGACAGACAGACGGACGTTGCCAAATCGATTCAAAAAGTGATTCTAAGTCAATCGGTATATTTACAGTGGATTGTTACAAAGAAATGCCCAAAGACATAATACTCTCGTGGAGGGTATAAAAAGTCGAACAAATCTTATAAGCTGTAGTGTGTGTAGGTAGCGTATACTTGCTGTGGATTAAGGATAATATCAATCATACGCACTGTAGTCGGACTGACAATTAACAACAACAGTCCAGCTAGATATATTTTTGCTACATAAATGGTGTTAAGAATTGTTCCTAGGAAGTTCATATGTTCTAGAAAGTTGTTTATTGAGATCTTAGGTACAGTTTAGTAGTTGATGGATTCCTTGAATTTTGAACGGTTTGCCACCTATAAACAGGGGAAAAAGAATTTTTTAAAGTTTTTTTTTACGTTCTTTTCGTTTTTCTTTTTTGAAGATGACGTTCTTTTTTTTTGAAAGATATACCACTATATAGAGATTTCAGTAATATTGCTGAACACATCCGATACATAAAATGTAAGAATCACAGGAACTCCTATGCCGATTAATCATAAGAATGTGCAAAGGCTGGAAATATTCACCTCATTCTAAAATGAACACCATAAGCAAACGTTTTAAACGCCGATATACATATATAATATCACAATCCGTTGCCAGAACCTTTTTATATCGAAAAAGTTTCACTATATTCCATAATATTATTACAATATATTTACTTTTACGAAACCACTGTCTGCCAGAGTCTACACGGTGCGTTTGTTTTCTATTGTTAAGCTTATAACTTGTCTTTGCCACAACAACAAATCGTACTGTTGTTCATTTGTTTGTCGTTGGCTTCTCCAGGGAATAGTGCATTTGCATTTACAATAGACACAACAAGCATGTTCATGTACAGGGATCTAAGTTCAACCAGGCTGAAACTAATATACGCCCACACCCCAAAGGATGGCAATTTAAATTCTCACAATTCCTACCTTGAGAAGGAAATTAGTCACACGTCTATGGATTTAACCAAGAATGATTACTTAAAACCTAACCATGCACGAATGCCTGGGAATTTGTGAGTTCACCACTATGGAAACCACAAATTACAACCGATCTAGGCAAATATTGTCACAGTTGAAATTGTAGAAATGGTGGAAAAATGAAAATAAATCTATAGTTTATAAAACTGGGCCGATATTAGTGAAAATTCTTGCAGATAAGCTGCAGTGGAAGTGTTGTCGATTTCAGGGCTGGGCTATGGCAGCAGCATTGGGTTACCTTAGGCTCACTGAGAACCATTCATTTCACAGCTGAGGGAGTATGCTACTGCATTGCTGCGTTATGGGAAAATCTACCGGTATACTGTGAAGTGCAATCCATGGTGAAGGGTCGACCGAGCCGACGCTTATATATTTTACATGGTGACATTTCGTTCTTGTTGCATTTAGAATGTTCAATTTAAATGTATTTGTTTAAGCTTTTTTTGCTGCTTGTGTGACATAAACACATGTGGGTTGTATAAATAGTCATACATGTCACAATTACATGTTGTTGTTGTTCAACATGGAATTCTGTTCTGCATAAAGCATGAGCAACTGTCCCCAAATATATGTACATTAGGGCGAACCAAATACGCATAATACTTTAATCGTTTAAAAATACATAAAATTATATTTGTATACCCTACACCACAGGGTATAATGTCTTTGTGCATTTGTTTGTAACACCCAAAAGGAAACGAGATAGACCCATTATTAATTATACCGATCAACTTAGAATCACTTTTTGATTCGATTTCGCGATGTCCGTCCGTCCGTCTGTCCATCTATTTTTGTAATCAAAGTCCAGGTCGCAATTGTGGTTAGCACTTAATGAAACTTTGCACAATGCAATAAGGTCGAACGGTATTTAATTTGAAAAATATCGGTTCAGATTTAGATATAGCTCCCATACAAATTTCGCTCCCGATTTTACTTTTTCCGCTCTAGAAACCACATACTTTAACAGATTTTCTTCAAATTTAGCAAAACAACTTATATTTTAAGTAGACACAACTCTGGCAAAACTGGGTCAGATCGGTTCAGATTTATAATAGCCCCCATACGAATTTCGCTCACAATTTGACTTTTTCCGCTCTAGAAACCACATATTTTAACAGATTTTCTTCAAATTTAGCAAAACAACTTATATTTTAACAAGAAACAACTCTGGTAAAAATGGGCCAGATCGGTTCAGATATATATATATATAGCTCCCACACAAATGTCTCCCCCGATTTGATTATTTCCGCTCTATAAACCACATAATTTAACTGATTTGCTTAAACTTTACCAAACCAGCTCATATTTCAAATATAAACATCTATGCCGAAAGTGGGTCATATCGGTTCAGATTTATATATAGCTCCCATACAAATGTCGCTCCCGATTTGACCGCTCTCGAAACCGCATATTGTTCCCGATTTTCTTTTAAATTGGCACAACATCTCATAATCCAACTAAAAACACCTATGGTGAAAGTGGGTAAGATCGGTTCAGATTTAGATATAGTCGCCATACAAATGTCGCTCCCGATTTCACTTTTTCCGCTTTACAAGCCGCAAATGTCGCTCCCGATTTGACTTTGATGTGACCGCTCTAGAAACCGCATATTGTTCCCGATTTTCTTTAAAATTGGCCCAACAGCTTATAATCCAAGTAAAAAAACCTATGGTGAAAGTGGGTAAGATCGGTTCAGATTTAGATATAGCCAAAATACAAATGTTGCTCCCAAATGTTTAACCGATTTCGGCCAAACTTTACATATTTTATTTCATCAATAAATATGAAAGCGGGACACATCGTTCCTGGTTTCAATATACCCCCATACAAATGTCATTTCCGATTTAACATTTTTTGTCAAACACATACATTTACAGGATTCAAAAATCCTTTCCGATTTCACTTTTTTACCGAATTGAATTGTAGTGAGATAGAAAGTGGGGTGTATCATATAGTCGGCTCAGTCCGTCTTTAGCCTTTCCTTACTTGTTTTTGGGTACAGAGGGATAAAAAAGGTAAAACTAAAGGACTACAGCTAGAATGATGAAATTCGGTGTGTACCGTAAAATAAAGATATTTTAAAAAGTCGTACTTTTTGCGGTTAAAATAGAAAAAGGGGATAAAAATAGTGCCAGCCAAATGACCTCAGCTGGAGTCATGAAATTCGGAGTATACATTCTCAGACTACGTAGACACGAACAATAAAAGGTTTTTCCAAATTCGTACATTCAAGGGATAGAAATGGTACCATCTAAACGGCTACAGTTAGAAATACGTAAATAAAGAGATTTTCAAAAGTCACACCTTTAAGGGGTTGAAATGGGAAAAGGGAATAAAATGGTACCAACCATATGGCCTCACCTAGAATCATGGAATTCGGGGTATACATTCCTCTGACAGCATAGACTCACAAAATATTCGTACTTTTTTAACTTTTGCGGCAACAATGGGTAGAATCATGAAGTTAGGTTTTCTTGCACTGTGTACGTGAGAGAAAATCGATTTTCAAAATTTGTACTTTAGGAATTGAAATGGGATGGAAATACAACCGGCCAAACGGCTGTAGCTAAAACTGCACCCACTATCCACCAATATTTAGGATATTTAAGTTTTTATACCCTACACCACTTCGTGGTCTAGGGTATTATAAGTTAGTTTTCCGCCAAATGTTTGTAACACCAAGAAATAATTGAGCTAGACCCACCTTTAAGTATACGGATCGGCTTAGAATCGCCAGCTGAGTCGATTTAACGATGTCTGTCTGTCCGTCCGTCCGTCCGTCCGTCCGTCCGTCCGTCCGTCCGTCCGTCCGTCCGTCCGTCTGCTGTCCATCTAAGCTTGTTCGCACTCTACAGGTCGCAATTGTTGTCCGATTGTCATGAAACTTGGCAGAAGTTATTTTTTCTAGCCAAGGACCATTGGTATTGAATTTGGAGGAAATCGGTTCAGATTTAGATATAGCCCCCATACAAATGTCGGTCCCTATTTGCCATTTTCCGCTCTAGAAACCACATATTGTACCCGATTTTCTTTAAATTTGGTACAACATCTTATAATCCAACTAGAAACACCTACGCCGAAATTGGGTAAGATCGGTTCAGATTTAGATATAGCCCCCATACAAATGTCGCTCCCTATTTCACTTTTTCCGCTTTAGAAACCACATACTGTACCCGATTTTCTTTAAATTTTGCAGAACATCTTATAATGCAACTAGAAACACGTCTGAAAAAATTGGGTAAGATCGGTTCAGATTTAGATATAGCCCCCATACAAATGTCGCTCCCGATTTGACATTTTCCGTTCTAGAAACGACATATTGTACCCGTTTTTCTTTAAATTTTGCAGAACATCTTATAATCGAACTAGAAACACGTATGCAAAAATTGGGTAAGATCGGTTCAGATTTAGATATAGCCCCCATACAAATGTCGCTCCCGATTTGACATTTTCCGTTCTAGAAACGACATATTGTACCCGTTTTTCTTTAAATTTTGCAGAACATCTTATAATCGAACTAGAAACACGTATGTAAACATTGGGTAAGATCGGTTCAGATTTAGATATAGCCCCCATACAAATGTCGCTCCCGATTTGACATTTTCCGCTCTAGAAACCACATATTGTACCCTATTTTCTTTAAATTTGGTACAACATCTTATAATCCAACTAGAAACACCTATGCCGAAATTGGGTAAGATCGGTTCAGATTTAGATATAGCCCCCATACAAATGTCGCTCCCTATTTCAGTTTCTCCGCTTTAGAAACCACATATTGTACCCGATTTTCTTTAAAATTGGCACAACATCTTAAAATCCAACTAGAAACACCTATGCAGAAATTTGGTAAGATCGGTTCAGATTTAGATATAGTCCCCATACAAATGTCGCTCCCTATTTCAGTTTTTCCGCTTTAGAAACCACATATTGTACCCGATTTTCTTTACAATTGGCACAACATCTTATAATCCAACTAGAAACACCTATGCAGAAATTGGGTAAGAACGGTACAGATTTAGATATAGCCCCCATACAAATGTCACTCCCTATTTGACATTTTCCGCTCTAGAAACCACAACATCTTATAATCCAACTAAAACACCTATGGTGAAAGTGGGTATGATCGGTTCAGATTTAGATATAGCCCCCATACAAATGTCGCTCCCGAATGTTTAACCGATTTTGGCCAAATTTTACATATTATATTTCACCAATAAACAGACATGGTGAAAGCGGGTCACATCGTTCCAGGTTTTAATATATCCCCATACAAATGTCCTCTCCAATTTAACATTTTTTGTCAAACACATACATTTACAGGATGCAAAAATCCTTCCCGATTTCACTTTTTTACCGAATTGAATTGTAATGAGATAGAAAGTCCGTCCATCTTTAGCCTGTCCTTACATGTTTGGGAGATATCCATATGTCCATACTTTGGTATAACCCAAAATGGGGCCCCATTCTGCTATTACAGCTCCAGAAACTACATCTTACATCGGATCTTCATCAAACTTTGCAGATCATGAAATTTTTAAACTAGGAATACCTACCGTGAATGAGAAATATATAGGCCCATGTTTTGGACCAGGCCCAAAGTGTTGTTATAGGCTCCCTTTTGAAATGTCGGTCCGATTCATCCTATTACTACTGTATAATTTGTATTTATCTGTCGGATAATTGGATCAATTACCATTTCGTTAAACATGACAAAAGATGAATTTATAGTAACTGTATAATTTATATGAACTACATAAAAAAGCGAGGTACATACGCAGGGAGTGGTGTAGGGTATTATATAGTCGGCCCCGCCCGACTTTAGCCTTTCCTTACTTGTTTTTTTTTGAAGAATGCTGCCTTATGTGTACTTTGTGAAGGGTGATTGCACTTAAAGTGACCCCTTTTTCGACAAATCAATCAAATCAAAATCAATTCATAATTTAAAGAAACCTTTAGACAGGATGGAAATCATGATAGTGGTAGTCTTCTGTCAAGTAATAAATGTCACCATGCCATTTGTAAATAAATTTGCATTCTTGGTCTTGAGCCAGGACAATATCCCAGTTCAAATCAAATTTAAGAAACATCGATAAACATTCTTCATATTTATACTTCTCATAATACATATTTTTGATTATATTTCAAAAACATAATGACAACAATAGGTTTGGTCATTTCCTCTTCCAAATATTGGCTGGTGTCGTAACGGAATTTCCCTCAAAATGTCACGCTCGTTACAATTAAATATCCTATATTTCCTATATTCATAAAGAGAGTCTAGAAAAAAGTTTATGAACTACTCTTTTGATTAGCAAAAATGAACAAAGTCATATAATGGAAGAACATTATAGAAATAAGTAAAACCTCACAATTTTCTTCAAAGCTAAGGTCACACACATGATAACTGTATAATATTCCGACTAACCTGACATTTTCAATTGACAATATAGTACGAATCTCAGTCCATGGATGTGGGTGATATTTAAACATATTTAAGCAAAAGTGTCACAACCGTTCCAATGGAATCAGCCTGACTTTAACTGAAGTATTATTTCGATGTCTATAATATAAACATATTGTTATAAACATGATTTAAAA
Organism: Polietes domitor; assembly: GCA_947397865.1. NCBI lineage: Eukaryota > Metazoa > Arthropoda > Insecta > Diptera > Muscidae > Polietes > Polietes domitor. The sequence goes on along the minus strand of OX377622.1, from coordinate 54,518,266 downwards.
TAATAAAAATTGTATATGTATTTATAAAATATTTTTTCAGCATTTTTATTTTATTATATTATTTCGATGTCTATAATATAAACATATTGTTATAAACATGATTTAAAATAATAAAAATTGTTATGTATTTATAAAATATTTTTTCAGCATTTTTATTATACACTCCACGAGAGTATTATGTCTTTGTGCATTTGTTTGTAACACCCAAAAGGAAGCGAGATAGACCCATTGTTAATTATACCGATCGATTTAGAATCACTTTTAGAATCGATCTAACGATGTCCGTCCGTCCGTCCGTCTGTCCATCTATTCTTGTAATCAAAGTACAGGTCGCAATTGTAGCCAGAACCAAATGAAACTTTGCACAACAAAGTTTTTCGGGATAAGGACGAACGCTATTTAATTTGAAGAAAATCGGTTCAGATTTGGATATAGCCCCCATACGAATTTCACTCCCGATTTGACTCTTTTGACGCTAGATACCACATATTAAAACTGATTTTCCTCAAACTTGGCAAAACATCTTACATTTCAACTAGAAACACCTATGGTGTAAATTGGTCAGATCGGTTCAGATTTAGATATAGCCCCCATACGAATTTCACTCCCGATTTGACTTTTTCTGCTGTAGAAACCACATATTTTAACAGATGTGCTTCAAAATTGGCAAAACATATTAAACTAGAAACACCCATGAAACAGACCAAATGAGCCAGATCGGTTCAGATTTAGATATAGCCCACATACGAATTTCACTCCCGATTTGAGTTTTCCGCTCCAGAAACCACATATTTTAACAGATTTTCTTCAAATTTGGCAAAATATCTTATATTTGGATGAAAATGAGTCAGATCGGTTCAGATTTATATATAGCTCCTATACAAATTTCGCTCCCGACTTAATTTTTCCGCCGCAGAAACCATGTATTTTCATCGAATTACTTAAAATTGAGAACTGGAAGAACCTATTGTGAAATGGGTCAGTCACTTCATTCCATGTTTGGATATAGCCGTGATACAAATATTCTTTTCGATTTGACAAATTGAACCAGGTCATATTAGCCTATGATTAGGAAACATACAAAAATTCTTCCCGATTTTACTTTTTTCCGAATTGAATTTTATTCGGTTGGAAAGTGGAGTGTATCATATAGTCGGCCCCGCCCGACTTTAGCCTTTCCTTACTGGTTTTTTTATACATATGTATTAAAATATCCCAAAATTGTCTTTAATAAATCAATGCATGTGCACTTACATACATAAATTGTTTTCTTCAAGTCTTCATTTAAACGGAACTTCGTTTAAAACGAACTAGTTTACCCAGTCCCTTGAAGTTCGCTTTAAGCGAAAAGTAGTGTATTTAAAAAATGTAACAGTCTCTGTGGAATGCAATCCATGGTGGAGGGTATATAAAGTTTTCTTTTTGTTTTTATTCAGATGAAGAACTTTTATTAAGCAATCATATTTATAAATGTTTTAAATAAATCGCTTTATGCTAAGCGTCTATGTGGTACGATGAATGTATAAATCCAGTTCGATGTATGTAGATGGGGCTGTTTGATTTTCAGCATTTTTGTAGCATGTTGTCCCATTTCCCACATAAAATTACGTTTTAAAAAATCTATGCCATTTATCCCTTAAAAATATATATTTCGAAAAATCCATTTATGTTGCGTGCCTACCTGGTTAGATGAATGTTCACACCGACATTCACTTTTGCTCTGGTTTTTTTTTCTAAAAGTACAGATTTTGAAAATCCATTAAACATGAACTGAAATTCAAAATTTTAGCTGCAACTCTTTGGTTGGAATCAATGTAATGCATTTTTGTCCCGCTCCCCCTGAAACAATTTTCGACATACACATTTATGTTACTAGTCGACATGGTCAGAGGAATGTACACACCAAATTTCACGATTCTAGCTGCAGTATTTTGGTTGGTACCTTTTTTATTCCGCTCCCCTTTTCAAAGTAACAATTTTGCAAAATATATTTACATTGCTCGTCTACATGGTTAGAGGAATGTACGCACCGAGTTGCCCGATTCTAGCTACAATACATTGGTTGGTACCATTTGCGTCCCTGTTTGGTCCGTTTCCATTCCATTTAAATTGTGCGTCTACGTAGTCAGTGGGATGTACAAGCTGAATTTCACGATTTTAGTTGCAACTCCTTAGGTGGTACCAATTTTCCCTTTTTGTCCCCCTGTCCGCTAAAAGTACAAATTTCGAAAAATACATTTCTGTTGGAGGAATGTAACTCCTTGGGTGGAACAAATTGTATCCCTATTTTCGCTCTGTCCTCTTAAAAGTGGAAATTTCGAAAAATGCATTTTTGTTAGAGGAATGTACCCACAAAATTTCACGATTCTAGCTGCTGAACTTCGGTTGGTACCATTTTTAACCCCTTTTATGCTGCTCCCTCTTAAAAGTACAAATTTCAAAAAACTATTCAACTTGAGCGTCTACGTAAGTCAGAGGGATGTACACACCGAGTTACACGTTGCGTCTAGTTGCAATATCATAGTTGGTACCTTTTCCCCCTTTTTTGTACCGTTTTTCTCTTAAAATTTCAAATTTTAAAAAATCTATTTATATTACGAGTCTACGTCGTCAAAGGAACATAAACAGTGAAATTCACGGTTCTACCTGTATTAAAATTAAAATTTGTACTATTTTTATCCCTTTTCCACTTAAAAGTATAAATTTCGGACAGCGAATTTCGTGGACCAACCTGCATTTTTTAAATTGGTACCATTTGTATCCCTTTTTGTCCCTTCCCCCCTTAAAAGTATAATGTTCCATGGTTCTAGCTACTCCCGTTTAGTCACTTTTTGCCCCCTAAATGTACGAATTTCTTAATCCGAGTCTCTGTCCAAATTTCATGACTCTGGCTTCAGCCTTTTGATCTGGGCGCTGATCGATGAGTCTCTTGGGTTTCATCAAAAATAGAAATAAAGTAATTTTCCTAGCTTCAGAATTTATCCTTTTCACTAAAAATGCTACTACGCAATTTCTATACAAATGTCAACGACATTTCGTCCCTGAAAAAACAAAAATGTATGTAAACAAAACCATGTAATGCCACCACGACTTCTCAAGATATTGGCATGCAACAATATTGTATGCAGATGACAAAGGATATTCTATGATGTTGTTTTTCGACCACACTAATGTGCATACATACGTATGCATATATGTACGCTTGTCATATATAGAAAAACTCATGCTTTACAAACAATCGCTCCATTGTTTGCCCAGAGAAAACAACAACAGATTTTGTGAGTGTGTAGCTTTTTTTTGGAAAAAACTTTCATATAAAATTTGTTTATTCGAAAGTGTGTATATTGAGCAATTTGCTGAATAAACAATTTAACCATTCGATTGATAAAGATATCTTTATAAATATTTGAATGTTCTTTTTTTTGGAATTTCAAATAATAAAATAAATTGTCGAGTTAATAACAAAAAATTTTGATGTTGGGAATACTTCAACAATCACACAATATCTGGTGAAGACAAAGAAAAAATCACTTTAACATGTTTTCAATTTAATGATGAATGTCATTTTGTGGCTAGACAGATGTGTGTCGGCGGGACAATTGAATTTCGTTTGGTCGTTTCCATGTCTGTAATGACTGTCCTCTTCTTCGATTGTCTTTTGTTAACAAAAAATGATTTTAAAAATTCGTCCTGTTGCCCCTTAAAAAGACTACACATTTTCAAGGGATACAATTCTTCAAAAATTATTTTTAACACTTCTTAGATCACTAGCCAAATCAAAGAAGAGAATATGTGCTAATATACTTCAAATTTCAAGCCTCCATCTGTATCAGTTTAGTATTAACAACCTTTTACAATTTTGCCTTTTAAAAAGCAACATATGAAGAATCTAGAAAAACCATTTACCACTTAGTTTTTATTATGTAGAAGCATGATATTTGAAGTATTTTTATTTCTGTTATTCCTTTAATTTGACACTAATACCGTTATCATAGGCTGCGAACAATTATATAAAATAATTTTTTGAAAAATAGGATCCTCTGGAACTTTGTAGTCCTGCAGCAACTGTATGGGGAAATGAAACTATATGAGCTTTCAATTTATAATAGTCAAGAAAATAAAAGTATCAGAATATTGCAAAATGTTAAATTTATTTTTAAATCCTAAAAGTAAAGGTATAAATAAAATCATATATTTTTTCGACAGAACCTAAAAAAATATTATAGAAATATTTTTCAAAAACTTTATACTTAACTTAGTGTAAAAAAGGACTACAAAGGTCCAAAGGACATAATTTTTAAAAAATTATGTTAAAAACTTATTCGCAGCCTACGATGCCGGTATAAATGTCAAATTAATGACGAAACAAGTAAGGAAAGGCTAAAGTTCGGTAAAAAATTGAAAACGGGAAGGATTTTTGTATGCTTCCTAATTATTGGCTAATATGACCTGACCCAATTTGTCACATCGAGAAGAATATTTGTATCGGGGCTATATCCAAACATGGAATGATGTGACCCACTTATACAATAGGTTCTTCCAAATCAAGTATAACGTGTTATGCTCAATTTAAAGAAATTCTCTGAAAACACGTGGTTTCTGGGGCTGAAAAAGTCAAGCCGAGAGCGAAATTTCTATGGGAGCTATATATAAATCTAAACCGATCTGACTCATTTTCACCATGGATGTTTCTAGTTGAAACATAAGATATTTTGCCAAATTTGAGAACATCCGATAAAATATGTGGTTTCTAGAGCAGAAAAAGTCAAATCGGTAGCGAAATTTGTATGGGAGCTATATATAAATCTGAACCGATCCGACTCATTTTCACCATGGACGTTGATTTTTTAAGAGCTTGATAACTTTTTTTTTTTTTAAACGCATAAAATTTGCAAAATCTCATCGGTTCTTTATTTGAAACGTTAGATTGGTCCATGACATTTACTTTTTGAAGATAATTTCATTTAAATGTTGACCGCGGCTGCGTCTTAGGTGGTCCATTCGGAAAGTCCAATTTTGGGCAACTTTTTCGAGCATTTCGGCCGGAATAGCCCGAATTTCTTCGGAAATGTTGTCTTCCAAAGCCGGAATAGTTGCTGGCTTATTTCTGTAGACTTTAGACTTGACGTAGCCCCACAAAAAATAGTCTAAAGGCGTCAAATCGCATGATCTTGGTGGCCAACTTACCGGTCCATTTCTTGAGATGAATTGTTCTCCGAAGTTTTCCCTCAAAATGGCCATAGAATCGCGAGCTGTGTGGCATGTAGCGCCATCTTGTTGAAACCACATGTCAACCAAATTCAGTTCTTCCATTTTGGGCAAAAAAAAGTTGGATATCATCTCACGGTAGCGCTCACCATTCACAGTTACGTTACGATTCGCATCATCTTTGAAGAAGTACGGTCCAATGATGCCACCAGCCCATAAACCGCACCAAACTGTGACTTTTTCTGGATGCATTGGTAGCTCTTGCAATGCTTCTGGCTGATATTCACTCCAAAATCGACAATTCTGCCTATTTACGTACCCATTGAGCCAAAAATGAGCTTCGTCGCTGAACACAATTTCTTTCTTTCTGAACTTTCTTAACAGAGCACGCATTTTGATAATAAAATTCAATGATTTGCAAGCGTTGCTCGTTAGTAAGTCTATTCATGATGAAATGTCAAAGCATACTGAGCATCTTTCTCTTTGACACCATGTCTGAAATCCCACGTGATCTGTCAAATACTAATGCATGAAAATCCTAACCTCAAAAAAATCACTCTTTAGTTGAAACATAAGATATTTAGCCAAATTTGAAGAACATCCGATAAAATATGTAGTTTCTAGAGCAGAAAATGTCAAATCGGGAGCGAAATTTTAACGGGAGCTATATATAAATCTGTACCGATCTGACCTATTTTCACCATGGGTGTTTCTAAAGAGTGATTTTTTTGAGGTTAGGATTTTCATGCATTAGTATTTGACAGATCACGTGGGATTTCAGACATGGTGTCAAAGAGAAAGATGCTCAGTATGCTTTGACATTTCATCATGAATCGTCTTACAAACGAACAACGCTTGCAAATTATTGAATTTTATTATCAAAATGCGTGCTCTGTTAAGAAAGTTCATTGCGCGCTTCCATTTTATGGTCAGTTTAATCGACCCACTGAAGCGGCTATTCGGGCTATTGTGACTAAATTTCGCACCAAATTTACATTGTTGGACATTAAACCACCAACACGCTTACGTAGAGTGCGAACTGAAGAAAATATCGCAGCTGTATCGGCCAGTGTTAATGATGACCACCAATTTTCGATTCGTCGCCGTTCGCACCAATTGGGTCTCTGTTACTCAAAAACGTGGAAATGCCAAAATTGGACTAAGCGGATGGACCACCTAAGACGCAGCCGCGGTCAACATTTAAATGAAATTATCTTCAAAAAGTAAATGTCATGGACCAATCTAACGTTTCAAATAAAGAACCGATGAGATTTTGCAAACTTTATGCGTTTTTTTTAAAAAAAAAGTTATCAAGCTCTTAAAAAATCACCCTGTAGTTGAAACATAAGATATTTTGCCTAATTTGAAGAACATCTGATACAATATGTGGTTTCTAAAGCAGAAAAAGTCAAATCGGGATCGAAATTTGTATGAGAGCTATATATAAATCTGAACCGATCTGACTCATTTTCAGCATGGGTGTTTCTAGTGGAAATACAAGATATTTTGCCAAATTTGAAGAAATTCTGTTAAAATATGTGGTAGCTAGCGTGAAAAGAGTAAAATCGGGAGGAAAATTTGTATGGGAGCTATATCTAAATCTGATCCGATTTTCTTCAAATTAAATAGCGTTCGTCTTTATCCCATAAAACATCGTTGTGCAAAGTTTCATTTGGTTCTAACAACAATTGCGACCTGGACTTTGATTACAAGAATAGATGGACAGACGGACGGACGGACATTGCTAAATCGATTCAAAAAGTGATTCTAAGTCGATCGGTATACTTAACAATGGGTCTATCTCGTTTCCTTTTGGGTGTTACAAACAAATGCACAAAGACATAATACTCTCGTGGAGTGTATAAATATGTGCTAAAAATACTTCGAATTGCAAGTTTCTATCTTTACTAGTTTAGCATCAACAACCATTTAAACTTTACCCATCTTTAATTAACTCAAGTTTGACTATAGTTGGACATTGGACGCTTATTTCGGCTGAAGATTTTTCATAGCTCGCGAAAAGTTAGGCGAATTTGTATAGTAAATTTCAAGTATTTCGACGCGTTATTGACCCTATGATAAAATGGTTACTATGATAGAACACAAAAGGCAAAGCCAAATCAAATTTGAGTAGATTTGAAATTGTAAAACCAAATTCTTCACCATTGGACATTGGTCGACACACTTCCAGTTGGAAAAACTTGTCTTCGGACAATACCGCCTTTTATGTAGGCCACAAAAAAAAATTGACAAGCATGGCTGTACAGCACTCGGCGTTGACGGTAATTAAATTAATTTGATGTGTAAATAATAAAGTACTGACAGTACCATCGGCTCATAGAGAGTCCATATTTTTATACCCTCACTCTACAGAGTAGGAGGGTATATATCATTTGGAACAGAAAAAAAATGTAACGCATTGAAGGAGTGACTTAAGACCCCAAGAATGTTTGTCCCAAATCCGTTTCAGGACTTTTTAAGCTGTTCGTGCCATGTCCGTCCGTCTGTCGGGTAGTCAAAATCTTTTGTAATTTGATATTTGGAAATGTTTTTATAATCACTTTAAAAATAAAAAATATTTACGCTTTAGCCACGCCCCTTCTTGTACCTCCCACACAATTGTCTCTATCCAAGGTACAATCAAATGCTTTACAATTATTAGCAAATGTGGATGTTGGTTCCAGTTGGTGCAAACTTCAAATACCTACCACAAACATACTACGCAACATTTAAGTTCTTCCATACACATGTTCTCTGAGAGTGAGGGTTTAACCGACTGACGTTTTCTTACTTGTTTGGCAGAAATTCAAAAAACTTATATCGATAAATTGTTAAACGTGTATATATTTTCTTTGTGGAAAAAACCCAAGCATTCAAGAAAATGTATTGGCGAAAACTAGGTGGCAACATCGAAAGCCTGAAAGTTATTTTATGTTTGCGTTTTAAACAAGTGGGAGTAATTCGGGTCTAAAGCAGTTATACAAAATACTTAAAATTAGGAGGCTATATCTAAATCTGAACCGATCTTACCCACTTTCTGCATAGGTGTTTCTAGTTGGATAATAAGATGTTGTGCCAACTTTAAAGAAAATCGGGTAGAATATGTGGTTTCTAGCGCGGCAAATGTCAAATCGGGAGCGACATTTGTATGGAGGCTATATCAAAATCTGAACCGATCTTACCCACTTTCTGCATAGGTGATTCTAGTTGGATTATAAGATGTTGTGCCAAATTTAAAGAAAATCGGGTACAATATGTCGTTTCTAGAGCGGACAATGTCAAATCGGGAGCGACATTTGTATGTGGGCTATATCTAAATCTGAACCGATCTTACCCACTTTCTGCATAAGTGTTTCTAGTTGGATTATAAGATGTTGTGCCAAATTTAAAGAAAATCGGGTATAATATGTCGTTTCTAGAGCGGAAAATGTCAAATCGGGAGCGACATTTGTATGGGGGCTATATCTAAATCTGAACCGATCTTACCCACTTTCTGCATAGGTGTTTCTAGTTGGATTATAAGATGTTGTGCCAAATTTAAAGAAAATCGGGTACAATATGTCGTTTCTAGAGCGGACAATGTCAAATCGGGAGCGACATTTGTATGGAGGTTATATCTAAATCTGAACCGATCTTACCCACTTTCTGCATATGTGCTTGTAGTTGGATTATAAGATGTTGTGCCAAATTTAAAGAAAATCGGGTATAATATGTCGTTTCTAGAGCGGAAAATGTCAAATCGGGAGCAACATTTGTATGGGGGCTATATCTAAATCTGAACCGATCTTACCCACTTTCTGCATAAGTGTTTCTGGTTGGATTATAAGATGTTGTGCCAAATTTAAAGAAAATCGGATATAATATGTCGTTTCTAGAGCGAAAAATGCCAAATCGGGAGCGACATTTGTATGGGGGCTATATCTAAATCTGAACCGATTTGCTTCAAATAGCGTTCGTCCTTGGTCCACAAAACTTACTTTTGTTAAGATCGGACTATAATTGCGACCTGTAATTTGATTACAACAATAGATGGACAGACAGGCAGACGGACAGACAGACAGACCGACGGACATTGCTAAATCGACTCAGAAACTGATTCTAAGTCGATCGGTATACTTAACAATGGGTCTATCTCGCTTCCTTTTAGTTGTTACAAACAAATGCACAAAGCCATAATATTCTCGTGGAGTGTATAAAAATGGATTTGGGACCATTGGGAAGTGAGCCCTCGATTTCATGAATTGAGTTTATTTCGAAAAAAAAAAAAAAACATTTTTTTCTCAATTTTTAAAGATTTTCCTGTACCACTGTCTCTATATGAAAGTGAAATTCAAGCCACGTGTAGCCATCATAAAAAGCTTTAATGGTCATAGAAGAGTAAAGTGAGAGTACAAGTGCTAAAGTTACCTTGGAAAAATCATAAAATTTTTATAACCTCCACTAGGGTATTATGTCTTTGTGCATTTGTTTGTAACATCCAAAAGAAAGCGAGATAGACCCATTGTTAAGTGTACCGATCAACTTAGAATCACTTTTTGAACCGAATTTGAATATGAATCGATCGAAAGCTCGCTAACATATAAACGAAGGGAGGAAGAAGGTCCAAGTTTTTAAAGTACATGTATAGTTAATGTGGGCGAATCTGCACTGAGGGAAAAGCATAAATCCCCAACAACTATTTCAAACACTCCTAGAACCCTCCCTGGTATTTAGGAGTATTTATTTAAATGCTATCTACTGTTGTAATCTTACCTTGAGCTTACCTTTATGTCCAAAACCATAAAATAATTACGTGGCATTGGTAAGTGGGCATGGTTTTTGGGAATAATATAAAAACTTGCATAAAGAATTATTATTTTTATCTTCATAATTAACTGCACTTCTATGTAGCATCAACACCCCCTAATCTGCCTGTAAAACTGAGGAAATATATATATAAAATTTGGCCCGGTAGAACTTAATTCCTTTTTTATTTTTCTGTAATCAATATGTTACAAGAATCTCATCTTCCGGACAACATTACATTTCACACATATCGCAATCAAGCACAGAAGTGCTCCTTCCTAGCATTTGAAGGGGCATATTTATGCATTTCAATAATACACTAAACCATCTTCTTCTTCAGCTAGGTACTTTATCACATCTTGACCAAGATATTTCTCACTTGTTCTCATTTTAACTACTTCTCTGCGAAAGTACAAAAGTTTTGCTGCCACTAATAATATCCCGCATTTTGTGGCTGAAGTGTTTTTGTTCCACGGAATAATTTAAGTTGAAACAGTTGTTACTTTCTTAGCAACTAGTTTGTTGTCGTCCCTGATTTTGCTGTTGTTGCTGCTGCTGTTGCACAGAAGACACGATGCCAACACTTGACATTGTTGCGGTGTCTTCGTGTCATGTATCATTTGTTGCCACATTAATAATGCCAACACGCCCAACATACAGACGAACGAACTAACGAACGCGGGCACGCACAGTCAGTCAAGTCAGTCTGCACTGCACGTCTTGCCACAGACAAACTTTTCAAATATAACCATAATAATTTAGGCGCTTTTTCAATGGCTGGACAGTGGTTAAAAGCGGAAAAAGGTTGTTCAATCGAGTGATTCTATCATTTCAGCAGCTTATCACAAATTCACAAATGAAATTGTTGAATGTGGGCGTAATTGTAACGCCCACATAATATTTTAGGTGTTTATTCAACGGCTGCACAGTAGTTAAAAGCAGAAAAAAGTTGCTCAATCGAGTGATATGAAATATTTCAGCAGCTTATCCCAAATTGACAAATGAATTGTTGAATGTGGGCGTAATTGTCACGCCCACACGTGGTTTGCCAACGGCTGCACTGTGGTTAAAAACGGAAAAAAGTTGCTCAATCGAATGATATGAAATATTTCAGCAGCTTATCACAGACAAATGAAATTGTTGAATGTGGGCGTAATTGTCACGTCCACATAATATTTTAGGCGTTTTTTCAACGGCTGCACAGTAGTTAAAAGCTGAAAAAATTTGTTCAATCGAGTGAAGTGAAACATTTCAGCAGCTTATCACAAATTGACAAATGAAATTGTTGAATGTGGGCGTAATTGTTACTCCCCTTCAATTATAATGCTAGTGTGGACGTTTGCTAGAAGCAACATTTTCTACCAGAAGTTGAAAGAGGCTCGATTTCTGGAGAGTCTCAATGATCTTCTCCCGGTATTTTGTTGCATCTGAGTAATTATTTTAACATTAAGAGCCATCCAATGGTTATACTGACGTTATCCTATTTTTGGTTTCCCGTCTCCAATTGTCATTGTGATCACCACTGTGCAGTATATTGTAAACAAAATTTGCGCAAACAAGCCCCTATCCCTCGACCGCACCAACTATGTATGTTTTAAACTCAAAGAAATAGTTTGTTGTTGACTGTTGTTCGGCAACTTTTCAAGTCTGTTCTCATCCACCTGCTCATTCATCCACTTGAAGTTTTCCTACGCTTCTGCCTTTTGTTGAATTTGCGCCTTGGCATAGTGCATCCTCTCTTTTGCGAGCCTATCCCCCAAGTTCTTACCCTTGGCTGGTGGCTGATAAACAAACCGCGTCTTATGAAACTAAGAGTGGGGCAACTGCCGCCGACCCTTGTTGCCTTGTTGCCGACTGACTGATGTTGTTTCGCATTATTGCTAAGTTTACTACTTTGCAAACAAAAGTGGCTGTTGTTGCAAACATTTTTAACACATTTTTCCGTTGTAATTTCAGTGCAACTTTCAAGTGCTACTGATGTTAGTCTTTACAGAAATTTCATAAGTTTTGGCGGCGTCGACGTCGGCGGCACTGACAGTGGCGGCGAGGCAAAAGTCTCGTTTATCCTAATTTCCTGCTGCGCTAGAGCTAGTAATGTTGTTCATGTGCTTAAAAGACTTGTGTTGATTTATGCCTCTGCTTACGGCTAAAGACTGAATGTGGTACACGTTGTACTGATGGAATTTACTAAATTCAGTATTGTGAATAGGAGTTCAGTATTGTGTGTATGGTAGACCAAAAGTAGTACAACACGATAACTTCTTCCACTTTATGGCAAACTAAAAATATTAATTTCGTGTTATAGAAAATCAGTGAGATTGATATATGCTCTTTATTTAGATAGAACTTAAAATTGTAATAAAATGATGAGACTACATAATTTTCATCTGAAAATAGAGTAATTCCATCACTAAATCAACGGGAAATTCTAGAAGGTTTTGCAAATGGTGGAAATTGGAAGTGTGTCTGACATTGCAATATATTAGGGCTGATTTTTGGGTATTTGAAAAATAGCCATATTTAAAACGACGAAATTATTTTATTTTTTTAGTTTTTTCGTTTGTATTTTTTTGGTCTGTAATCAACATTTGATTTGAACTGGGATATTGTCCTGGCTCAAGACCATTTTGCATCTATATTTAATAGAATGCAAATTTATTTACAAATGTCATGGTGACATTTATTACTTGGCTGCAGACTACCACGATCATGAGTTCGATCATGTCAAAAGTCTTTTCAAGTGACTTCGCAGCGACTTTTCAACATCAAACCCGGCCTCTATAAGGAGATGATTCTCACAAACGAACGAGAATCACAACTGACTTGCTGATATTTAGCCAGGACAATATCCCAGTTCAAATCAAATTTTATTTTTTATACACTCCACGAGAGTATTATGTCTTTGTGCATTTGTTTGTAACACCCAAAAGGAAGCGAGATAAACCCATTGTTAATTATACCGATCGACTTAGAATCACTTTTTGAATCGATTTAACGATGTCCGTCCGTCCGTCCGTCCGTCCGTCCGTCTGTCCATCTATTATTGTAATCAAAGTACAGGTTGCAATTGTAGCCAGAACCAAATGAAACTTTGCACAACAAAGTTTTTCGGGATAAGGACGAACGCTATTTAATTTGAAGAAAATCGGTTCAGATTTGGATATAGCCCCCATACGAATTTCACTCCCGATTTGACTCTTTTCACGCTAGATACCACATATTAAAACAGATTTTCCTCAAACTTGGCAAAACATCTTACATTTCAACTAGAAACACCTATAGTGAAAATTGCTCAGATCGGTTCAGATTTAGATATAGCCCCCATACGAATTTCACTCCCGATTTTACTTTTTCTGCTGTAGAAACCACATGTTTTAACAGATGTTCTTCAAAATTGGCAAAACATCTTATATTTCAACTAGAAACACCCACGGTGAAAATTAGCCACATCGGTTCAGATTTAGATATAGCCCCCATACGAATTTTACTCCCGATTTTACTCTTTTCCCGCTAGATACCACATATTAAAGCAGATTTTCCTCAAACTTGGCAAAACATCTTACATTTCAACTAGAAACACCTATGGTGGAAATTGCTCAGATCGGTTCAGATTTAGATATAGCCCCCATACGAATTTCACTCCCGATTTGACTTTTTCTGCTATAGAAACCACATGTTTTAACAGATGTTCTTCGAAATTGGCAAAACATCTTATATTTCAACGAGAAACACCCACGGTGAAAATTAGCCAGATCGGTTCAGATTTAGATATAGCCCCCATACGAATTTCACTCCCGATTAGACTTTTTCTGCTGCAGAAACCACATATTTTAACGGATCTTCTTCAAAATTGTCAAAACATCTTCTATTTAAACTAGAAACACCCATGAAACAGACCAAATGAGCCAGATCGGTTCAGATTTAGATATAGCCCACATACGAATTTCACTCCCGATTTGAGTTTTCCGCTCCAGAAACCACATATTTTAACAGATTTTCTTCAAATTTGGCAAAATATCTTATATTTGCATGAGAAACACCCAGGATATTTATTATATTTATGTATTTTCATCGAATTACTTAAAATTGAGAACTGGAAGAACCTATTGTGAAATGGGTCACTTCATTCCATGTTTGGATATAGCCGTGATGCAAATATTCTTTTCGATTTGACAAATTGAACGAGGACATATTAGCCTATGATTAGGAAACATACAAAAATTCTTCCCGTTTTCACTTTTTTCCGAATTGAATTGTATTCTGATAGAAAGTGGAGTGTATCATATAGTCGGCCCCGCCCGACTTTAGCCTTTCCTTACTGGTTTAACTATGACAACACCGTAACATTGATCAATTCCATATTTTAATGAGGAACGTTTATACAACCAATCTTTGGTTGTGCGAATTAAAAAATTCTCTTCAAAAAATATATATTGAAATTTATTTTTTGACACAAATCTTTGCGTAATTGCACAAAAATGTTGCGAAGGGCAATGTATAAGATTTTCATATGTATTTAACGATATTAAAAAAGTAATTAAGCTTCAGTCGACTAAACCGAAATATGTAAGCACTCTCAGAGAACATATATACGGAAATTATAAGGAAGTATGGCAAGTTCATGGTCCCAGCCTTGACATTTGTAAAGCAATTCTAAAACACGATCAAATATCACGTCATAGTGAACTACGTACACCAGTATAGAAGTTATGAAAGATCTAATTTTACATAGGATGTAGACAATTGTATAGGAGGTACAAGAACAGGCGTAAACATTTTTTGGGTTTACAGTGATTATAAAAACATTTTCAAAAATGAAATTGCAATTGATTTTGACTACCCGCGTGGATGTTATATCGGTTTTATTTTAAAACAATTGAAAACGGCGTTAATTTCGACCGGGCCGAACTTTATATACCCTCCATCATGGTTTGCATTCCACAGAGGCTGTCGATTTTCGTTGCAGTGCTGTAATATTACAAGAAAATATAAAGACAAATATTGAAAAAATAATTTTATTAAGAAATATAATATTTTATTATTTCAAACCAAAGGCAAAGCTACTAATACGTTTACACTATATATATTGAAATAATACTTCACGCCAATTCAAAAAATATTCTTACGTATATAGTGCAAAATAACATAAATTCATGATTCAACCAATTTTTGCAGTAAAAGTACGAATCTTGAAAAATCTTTATACACTCCACGAGAGTATTATGTCTTTGTGCATTTGTTTGTAACACCCATTGTTAATTATACCGATCGTCTTAGAATCACTTTTGAATCGATTTAGCAATGTCCGTCTGTCCGTCCATCTATTTTTGTAATCACGATTGATTGTAGCCAGAACCAAATGAAAGTTTGCACAACGAAGTTTTTTTGGACAAGGACGAACGCTATTTAATTTGAAGAAAATCGGTTCAGATTTAGATATAGCCCCCATACGAATTTCACTCCCGATTTGACTCTTTTCACTCTAGATACCACATATTTTAACAGATCTTCATAAAATTTGGCAAAATATATTATGTTTCCATTAGAAACACCCAGATCGGTTCAGATTTATATATAGATCCCATACAAATTTCGCTCCCAATTTTTCCGCTCTAAAAACCACAGATTTTCTTCAAAATTGGCAAAACATCTTATATTTCAACTGGAAACACCTGTGGTGAAAATGTGTTAGATCGGTTCAGATTGACTTTTTCCACCCGGATTGACTTTTTCCACCCCAGAAACCATGTATTTTCACCGAATTTCTTCAAAATGTGCATAACACGTTTACTTGAACTGATAAAACTTATTGTGAAAGTTTGTCACTTCATTCCATGTTTGGATATAGCCCCGATACAAATATTCCTCTCGATTTGAAAAATTGGGTCAGGTCATATTAGCCTATGATTAGGAAACATACAAAAAGCCTTCCCGTTTTCACTTTTTTACCGAATTGAATTGTGTTCGGATAGAAAGTGGAGTGTATCATATAGTCGGCCCTGCCCGACTTTAGCCTTTCCTTACTTGTTTTATTTTGAGTGTCTTGCAGAGGAATGTATACACCGAATTCCATGATTCTAGCTGCGGTCATTTGGTTGGTACCATTTTTATCACCATTTACCCCCTTAAAAGTATGCTATTATCAAATCTCTTTATTTTACGTGTCTACGCAATTAGAGGGATGTAGTTTAGTTGGTACTATTTTTATCCCCTGTACCCAATGTACGAAGTATGGAAAAACCTTTTAGTTTTCGTGCCTACGCAGTCAGAGGAATGTATACTCCGAAATTCATGACTCTAGCTGCGGCCATTTGGTTGGTACTATTATTATCCCCTTAAAAGTACGAATTTAAAAAAATCCGTTTATTTTACGTGTCTACGCAATCAGAGGAATGTATACACCGAATTTCATTATTCTAGGTGCAGCCGTTTGGTTGGTACCAGTTTTATCCCTCTATTCCCATTCTACACCTTAAAAGTACGAATTTTGAAAAAATTCTTTTATATTATGTATCTACTCAATTAAAGGTATGCCTTTTTGTTACAGGGGGAGTGCGCATTCCCAATATCAAGTAAGTACAAGCAGACATAGTGAAAAAACATGCCTAAATACAGTAAAATATAAGGGATTATTATTGGTATTTTTAGTCCTTGTGAGGGAAACATTTTTCCCTTTGGACCGATTTCGCCCCGTTGCAATCCCAACCGATTTACGACTATAAGCCACATTTATGGAAAATTTTGACGTCCTAACTAAAGAGTGATTTTTTTGAGGTTAGGATTTTCATGCATTAGTATTTGACAGATCACGTGGGATTTCAGACATGGTGTCAAAGAGAAAGATGCTCAGTATGCTTTGACATTTCATCATGAATCGTCTTACAAACGAACAACGCTTGCAAATTATTGAATTTTATTATCAAAATGCGTGCTCTGTTAAGAAAGTTCATTGCGCGCTTCCATTTTATGGTCAGTTTAATCGACCTACTGAAGCGGCTATTCGGGCTATTGTGACTAAATTTCGCACCAAATTTACATTGTTGGACATTAAACCACCAACACGCTTACGTAGAGTGCGAACTGAAGAAAATATCGGCCAGTGTTAATGATGACCACCAATTTTCGATTCGTCGCCGTTCGCACCAATTGGGTCTCTGTTACTCAAAAACGTGGAAATGCCAAAATTGGACTAAGCGGATGGACCACCTAAGACGCAGCCGCGGTCAACATTTAAATGAAATTATCTTCAAAAAGTAAATGTCATGGACCAATCTAACGTTTCAAATAAAGAACCGATGAGATTTTGCAAATTTTATGCGTTTTTTTTAAAAAAAAAGTTATCAAGCTCTTAAAAAATCACCCTTTACTTTCGTTTAGATGCTAGCGCGCTTTCAACAGACGGACGGACGGACGGACATGGCTAGATCGTCCTAGAATTTTATGACGATCAAGTATATATATACTTAATAGGGTCTCAGGTCGATTTTCAATGTGTTACAAACGGAATGACAATGTTAGTATACCCCCATCCTGGAGGTGGAGGGTATAAAAAGCTTATGCGACTTTGTGTGCGATGTACCAGAATAGGTGTGGTTATAACGTCCATATTAAATATAAATGCAACTTCTATAAAAGCATTGATAATTACCAAATTTCACAGTATGCCGATCATCAATGCAGAAGTTATAACAGCTTTAATTTTACTTAGTTCAGGGTGATTTATCAAATACCAAAAAATATCCGATTCCGAATATCCGTGAGGAAGTTACATTGGTTTTACTTTAACGTAGAAATATGGGACATTTGTGTGAGAGGTACCAGAACAGGCGTGGCAATTACGCCCATTTCAAACTTAAACTATGTTTGGGAAAAATATTATCATATGCAAAGTTTGAATTCCTTAACTCCTTTCGAGAGTTATCATGTATACCAGCCAGATGGACGGACGGACGGACATGGCTCAAACAACGGACTTGGTACTAACATTCTTATGGTCTTAAATCACTCCTTCAATGCATTACACTTTGTTTCTACCCCATATGATATATCTGTAGATCTGTAGAGTGAGGGTACAAAAAATTTGAATAAATTTATTTTTTTTTTATAAAATTCAAATCTATGCCAAAGTTTTGTACTATCGTTTTGGAAATATAGGAGTGGACACACCCACTTAAACATTTACTGTTTGAAATCATCATGTAAGTGTTGGCCACCACTTCGTCTGAGGTGGTCCATTCGGAGAACCCATTCACTGAAAATAACAAGTTGAATTTTGTACGCTTTAAGGCCCAGATCATTACGTTTCGAATACGACAAGCCAAGCTGTTGAGGACGACAACGAATCGATTCGGCACAGTCTTCGTTCTCTATGACGACTTGCCAAACGATGCTGACCAGAAAATGAATGAAAATCAAGCCTTTGCAACTTTTTCTGAATATATGGATAAATTTATTTTGTAAACGTTTTTAAATAAAATTAAAATTTTGGAAATATAGGTCCGATCACAACCACGTCTATGTTCAAGCAAAGATAATTACGTTGGATTCAAATGTTGTTTATTTTAACAAAGATAGATAGCCTGCAAATAATTGTGAAATTTTTTTTTTCGAAAAATTCTTTTTTGCTTGCACGAAATAAAATCGTAAAAATATTTCGTTCTATTTTTAACACCTTACTTTCTTTTACATGTCTTCTTCAATGTCTAAATCAATTTAAGCAAAAATGTATTTTTCGAAAAAAGAAAACAAAAAAATTTTCGAAAAAAAAACAAATTTATTCTCAATTTTTTGGAGACTGTTCCTAATCCACTGTTTCTATAAAGAAGCAATTCGCTACATTTGTAGTCGTTATAATTACCTTGAATAAATAAACATAAATTGATTTTTAATTATTCTGCCAGACCTAACAAATCTATATTTTATAATAAACGAACTGTCTCTATTTCTTCGTTTTTGAGTGTTTCAAACAATTCCCTGCTGTAGGATATAAACAGATATAATATCTGAATTAATTGTCATTCTATTCAGAAATTGTTATATCTGCAGAGAATAAAATAAGCTAACATGCGTTAAACATGTTATAAGAGCGATTACACTGTCCGACAGTCCATATTACACTTCAACGGCATGATATACGTCGGAAACTAGGGGTGAAGTGGAGTCAATTTATGTTTTAGACTACAAACTTCCAAAGGATACAATTTTTCAAAAATTATTTTAAATACTTATTCGTATCCTACGAGATCGATATTAGTTTCAAATTAAAGAGAATAATATGAACTAAAAATACTCCAAACTGCATGATACCATCTGAATTAGTTTTGCATTATAAAATTATTTCAAGTTTTCCCTCTTCAAAAGTAAACTAGTAAATCAAAAAAATTTTTTTTTTTCAAATCCATGCTTTATGCAAGCAGAATTCTATTGGGCCTAGAAATTCTTTTTTAGTTATCTTTTGTAGAAGGAAAAATTACTGCAAAATTTCAGTTTTTTATCTGCCATAGAACGGCATATATTCGAAAATGGGTTTTAACTTCGTATGGGAGGTGCCACGCCCACATTTCCATTACCGCCCATTTTTGTCACAACTACGCACATTAATGTTAGATGCACTTACACAAAATTACAGTAGGTGTAATTTTGGTTTTAACTTCATATGGGAGGTGCCACGCCCACTTTTGCATTACTGCCCATTTTAGGCGCAACTACGCACATTGATGCTAGATGCACTTACACAAAATTTGAGCACTATACGTGTCATAGAACTGACACTATTCGATAATATGTTTTAACTTCGTATGGGAGGTGGTACGCCCACTATTCCAATACCGCCCATTTTTGGCAGAACTACGCACATTGATGGTAGATGCACTTACACAAAATTTCAGCACTCTAGGTGTCATAGAACTGACAATATTCAATAATAGGTTTTAACTTCGTATGGGAGGTGCCACGCCCACTATTCCAATACCGCCCATTTTTGGCAGAACTACGCACATTGATGGTAGATGCACTTACACAAAATTTCAGCACTCTAGGTGTCATAGAACTGACAATATTCAATAATAGGTTTTAACTTCGTATTGGAGGTGCCACGCCCACTTTTCCAATACCGCCCCTTTTTGGCACAACTATGCGAATTGATGCTAGATGCACTTACACAATTGTTAATTATACCGATCGACTTAAAATCACTTTTTGAATCGATTTAACAATGTCCGTCCGTCCGTCCGTCTGTCCATATATTCTTGTAACCACAGTACAGGTCGCAATTGTAGCCAGAACCAAATGAAACTTTGCACAACAAAGTTTTTCGGGATAAGAACGAACGCTATTTAATTTGAAGTAAATCGGTTCAGATTTAGATATAGCCCCCATACGAATTTCACTCCCGATTTGACTCTTTTCACGCCAGATACCAAATATTACAACAGATTTTCTTCAGACTTGGCAAAACATCTTACATTTCAACTAGAAACACCTATGGTGAAAATACGTCAGATCGGTTCAGATTTAGATATAGCCCCCATACGAATTTCACTCCCGATTTGACTTTTTCTGCTGTAGAAACCACATATTTTAACAGATGTTCTTCAAAATTGGCAAAACATCTTATATTTAAACTAGAAATACCCACGGTGAAAATACGTCAGATCGGTTCAGATTTAGATATAGCCCCCATACGAATTTCACTCCCGATTTGACTTTTTCTGCTGTAGAAACCACATATTTTAACAGATGTTCTTCAAAATTGGCAAAACATCTTATATTTAAACTAGAAATACCCACGGTGAAAATGAGCCAGATCGGTTTAGAGTTAGATATAGCGCCCATACGAATTTCACTCCCGATTTGACTTTTTCTGCTGTAGAAACCACATATTTTAACAGATGTTCTTCAAAATTGGCAAAACATATTATATTTCAACTAGAGATACCCACGGTGAAAATGAGCCAGATCGGTTCAGAGTTAGATATAGCGCCCATACGAATTTCACTCCCGATTTGACTTTTTCTGCTGTAGAAACCACATATTTTGACAGATGTTCTTCAATATTGTCAAAACATCTTATATTTAAACTAGAAACACCCACGGTGAAAATGATCCAGATCGGTTCAGATTTAGATATAGCCCCCATACGAATTTCACTCCCGATTTGACTTTTTCTGCTGTAGAAACCACATATTTTAACAGATCTTCTTCAATATTGGCAAAATATCTTATATTTCCATGAGAAACACACAGGATGAAAATGAGTTAGATCGGTTCAGATCTATATATAGCTCCTATACAAATTTGGGCTTGATTTTGCCGCCCCAGAAACAACGTATTTTCAGCGAATTACTTAAAATTAAGAACTAGAAGAACCTATTGAGAAATGGGTCACTTCATTCCATGTTTGGATATAGCCCCGATACAAATATTCTTCTCGATTTGACAAATTGAACTAGGACATATGATTAGGAAACATACAAAAATTCTTCCCGTTTTCACTTTTTTCCGAATTGAATTGTATTCTGATAGAAAGTGGAGTGTATCATATAGTCGGCCCCGCCCGACTTTAGCCTTTCCTAACTGGTTTTGACTTCATTCACTGAAAATTGACCAAGGAGTTTTGCCACACACATGAAAAACTATTTTTACATCCCAAGTGTCCTTGCTTTGGGTGTCCTGAAATTTGGTATAACTAACATATGTATGCATATGCACTGCTGCAGCAAATGCCATTTAACTATGATAACTATTTTTGTGCTGTGTTTCTATGGGAGCGAAGCACAATGCTACGTCTGTAATTACTAATCCTTTGCGCCTGTCAAAACTATTTGCAGTCAACTGCATCTTGTCGTATCCTTGACTCCAGTCTCTCCGCTGCCTGCTGCCCGTCTACAGCAGACAACAGTCAACAGACATATGCATACTTTGCCGCAAGAATTTTGTAGAATATGGTAAAATAAATTTGTAATTCAAAAATGAATGAACAGAGAGAACAACTAAAACAAAACAAAAATATATATAACCACCAGTTATGCACCACCGAGACAAAGTTCTACAGAAGAAGAAACTTAGGAGAGAACTTGAGCGAATAAGAATTCCTGTCATTAGCATCGTCATTATCATTCACCACCAGCACCACCACCGCCACCATCGCCAAACAACAGCAACAGCTAGACTAAATCTTTATGCAAGTGTCCAGAGGCGGATGCATTTGGGAGAACAAAGAGGAACACTTTCTCACTCAATGGGACATGCTAAAAATTTAAGCATCAAAAAACTATTTGTTTGAAATCACAGTATATGTGATTTGCATCTGTAAATCATTCTTTAGTAGAACAAGATCTGAAATCATTAAGTGTTTTTGGATAGTTACACCGTACGACAATTTTTGAACAAAGTTGTTACACGTGAACCGGATGATATACGTATGAAACTATGGGCAACTTGGAGTTACTCGGCGTTTCATTTCCTCATCCTGTTGCCCCTTCACAGGACTACAAATTTAGAAATGATACACGTTTTCAAAAAATTATTTTATATACTTGTTCGCACCCTATGATAACGGTACTAGTGGCAAATTAAAGAGGAGAATATCTATTAAAAACACTTCAAATATCATGCTTCTATCTGTATTAGTTCAGCATTAACGCCTATTTCAAAATTGCTCCTTAGATTTTATACCCTCCACCTACAGGATGGGGGTATACTATCTTTGTCATTCCGTTTGCAACACCTTGAAATATCGTTCTGTGACCCTATAAAGTATATATATTCTTCATCGTAATAACATTTTAAGACGATCTAGCCATGTCCGTCCGTCTGTTGAAAGCACACTAGCATATACACGAAAGGAGCTAGGACATCCAAATTTTCCATAAATACGTTTTATAGTCGTAGATCGGTTGGTATTGAAACTGGGCGAAATCGGCTCAAAGGCAAAATTTTTTCCCTCACATTTTTTTCAATATGTCTGCTTGTAAAGGGTGTCCCAAGAAGAGCGCAATTTTTTAATTTTAAATAAAACACAGATATTTAAGAAAAAATCGTGAAACTTTATTATATCGTAAAGTAGACAGAATGAGGTTATGTATGGAACAATATATCGTGCAGATGGCCGCCGCGGCTTTGCTGGCATGCACGCGATCTTTTAATGAAATTTTCAATGACCGTTTTGCATGAATGCTGCGGTATTTTATTAATGCAGCGTCCAATTTCGTCTTTTAAGGCTTGAGTCGTCGTCGGCTTATTCGCGTAAACCATCGACTTCAAAAAACCCCAAAGAAAAAAATCTAATGGTGTTAAATCGCACGATCTAGGCGGCCAATTCTGATCTCCAAATCGCGAAATAGCACGACCGGGAAATGACTGATGCAGCAATTGAATTGTTTCTCTGGCTGTATGACATGTGGCGCCGTCTTGTTGGAACCACATGCCCTCCACATTCATTTCTTCAATTCTAGGCAAGAAAAAACTGGTTATCATTTCACGATACCGAACACCATTGACCATTGCGCTTGACCTGCCTCATTTTCATTAAAAAGATCCAATGATTCCTCCAGCCCAAAAACTACACCACACAGTGACACGTTGAGGATGCATTTGCTTCTCGTGAATCACTCGACGATTTTCCGCACCCCAAATGCGACAATTCTGCCTATTGACGAAGCCATCAAGATGAAAATGGGCCTCGTCACTGAAGATGATTTTATCGGCAAAATCAGCATTTTCATGTTGTCTCTCCAATACCCAATTAACGAACTCCCTTCGCTGTCCATGGTCAGTTGGCTTCAGTTCCTGAGTCAATTGAACTTTGTATGCATGAAGATGCAAATCTTTCGTCAAAATTCGCTGCAAAGTGGATTTGGAGACACCAATTTGCTGAGCTCGGTGTCGAATTGAGGTGGATGGAGTTTGAGCGACATCATCACGTACAGCTGCGACATTTTCGGTCGATCGACCTGGTCGATGGCGCGTTGTTGTCTTTACATCACTAACAGACCCAGTTTCGGCAAATTTATCCATTAATCTCTTTACAGTTGACTCTTTTGGAGCATTATTGTGACCCCAAATTGATCGCAATTTGCGAACTGTAGCCGCAAAACTTTCACCATTTTGGTAAAACAATTTCACAATTCGAATGCGTTGTTCATTCGTGTAGCGCTCCATTTTTACTAACCTCACCTCGTACCTTCTACTAACAAACAATAACAATTGTTCAAATGTCAAACAATGACACTTCGAATGTTGCCAGATTTAAAAATTGCGTTCTTCTTGGGACACCCTTTACTTACTTGATATTGGGTATGTACATTACCCCTATAAGAAAAAAGTACACCATAAAGTGATTTTAATTCGTAGGGGGTGAAATGGGGCAAAAAGGGATAAAAATGGTACCTATCAAACGACAACAGCTAGAAACACGAAATTCGGTGTGTATGAGTAGATACATAATATAAAAGTATTTTTTCAAATTTGTAAGTCGTTCTCTTAAGGGGGTAAATAGGAAAAAGGAAAATGGTACCAACCAAATGGCCGCAGCTAGAATCATGGAATTCGGTGTATGTATTCCTCTGACTGCATAGACGCGCAAAACAAAAATATTTTTCGAAATTTGTACTTTTTACTTTTACGACAAAAATTGGTTGAATCATAAAGTTAGGTTATTTTGCACTATGTACTTGAGATAATAGATTTTCAAAATTTATACTTTTGGAATTAAAATAGAATGGAAATACACCCAATTGTAGCACCCATTATCTACCAATATTTATGATATTAAAGCTATTTTGAAGACATAAATATAAAAATATTTATTTTTTGAATTGACTTCAACTATTATTTTGATATATAGTGTTAACGAATTGGTAACATTGCCTTGTAAGCGTGGTTTGAAATAATAAAAATATTATATTTATTTTTAAAATAATTTGTTTAAAAATTTTTGTTTTGCTTTGGTTGTATTAAAAAATATATTTTCTTGTAATATTACTGCACTTCTACGAAAATCGACAGCCTCTATGGAATGCAATCCATGGTGGAGGGTATATTAAATTCGGCCTGGCAGAACTTAACGCCGTTTTTACTTGTTCTAGTTCATTCATATCTTACTTTTTAAAAGAAACAATTTTAAATGGTTGTTAATACTAAACTAATACAGATAGAAACCTGAAATAATCTCTACTTTGATATGACATTTATACCGGTGTCATAGGGTTCGAATAAGTATTAAAATAATTTTTGAAAAATTATTCTTTTAAGAAAAAAGATGAGAAAATGAAAAAATAAAAACGCCAATTATCTCTACTTCATCTATAGTTTCAGATGTATAGCATCTGATTCAAGTGTAATATAGACTGTCGGACAGTGCTATAAGTCAAGAATTGTCCCCCTTGCTTGCACCACCACTGTTTTTTGTGTGACGCCTCTGCATAATTGTGCACAGCATATTTTTCGAATACATTTGAGACGCAATTAGACAAAGTTTTCTCTCCTTGTTTTCCACCTATTTTGCTGTTGACACATTTGCATACAAGTATTTGCATAGTTATGGAAGGACATGTGTGAACTCAAGTGACAGATTCAAAGGAACAAATGATATCATCAACACCTCTTGAGATTGCCAGCAAGCACAATAGCGCCAAATATAATCTCATATGAGCTCATCGAAGCGGAATCGTATGTACATACACTGCCACCGGTGCACATTAGACCGACTAGGTATAGTTATGAGGGTGTGAGGGTGTATTAAGGCACTACATGAAACTCAATTGGAAAACTAAACGAATGGCTTATTTTACAGGCTCAAAGTCAATTAACTTTTATTTGATTTGATTTATTAAAATTCATTGGCGATGTGAAAAATCGCTTAAAATTACAAACGGCCCAAGTCACAAAAAATGGCTCCAAACTGAAAAATGTAATTATTTCCAAAAATTAAAGCAAATTAAAAGTGAAAATCGCAAAAATTGAATCCTTTTTAATGCGAACAAGTAAAAACGGCGTTAAGTTCGGCCGGGCGGAAATTTATATAGCCTCCACCATGGATTGCATTCCACTGAGGATGTCTATTTTCGTAGAAGTGCAGTAATATTACAGGAAAATATATTTTTTAATATAACCAAACCAATACAAATACAAATATTGAAAAAATATTTTTATAAAAAATACAGGGTTTTCCAACTAGAGGTGTTCTTTTGGTATTCAAAGAAAAATGCAATTTTTTTAGATAAATGATCGGATGTTTATTTCATAATAAATAGGAAGGTATGTTGTTAATAATGAAAAACAACAAATGGCCACCACGACCACGCTTACAGGACCATATCCTCACAGCCTCACGAATTCTAACTTTGAGGTCTTGAATCGACGCCGGGCTGTTGGCGTAGACCTTATCTTTCACGTGGCCCCAAAGGAAGAAGTCGCAAGATGTTAAATCACAAGATCTCGGTGGCCAATTGTGATCACCTATTCGAGAGATAACACGGTCCGGAAAATTTTCCCGTAAAAGAGCAATGGTTTCGTTACGTGTGTGGCACGTAGCGCCGTCTCGTTGAAAGTAAACGTTGTCCAGATCAATACCATCCAACTCCGACCATAAAAAATCAATAATCATCTCTCGATAGCTCTAACCATTCACCGCAACTGTTGATCCAACCTCATTTTCGCAAAAGTAAGGTCCAATGACCCCGCCGGACCATAAACTGCACCTAACAGTCACACGATAAGGATGGAGAGGCTTCTCAACAATAACTCTTTGGTTATCCGAGCCCCAGATGAGAAATTTTGCTTGTTGACGTAGCCACCGAGGTGAAAATGGCCTCATCAGTCAAGATGATTTTTCGATGGAATTCCGGATCATTTTCATTCATGAATTTTAAGAATTTCAATGCGTTGTTGAAGCGTTTGTCGTTCCATTTTTAGTAATGGTGTAGTTTCTACTTGTCAAATGTCAATCAATAAAAGCTTCAAAAGTTCAAAAAGCTACCGAAATACCGTGTGATTGAAAATAACAGCTCTCGTTGGAAACCGCTGTATAATATTTTTATTATTTCAAACCACGCTTACAATGCAAGTCTACCAATACCTTTACACTATATATAGCGAAATAATATTTCAAGCCAATTCAAAAAAAAAAATAAATATTCTTATATATATAAATACCATAAATATTGGTAGATAGTGGGCGCTACAGTTGGGTGTATTTCCATACTATTTTAATTCCAAATATACAAAATCCATTATCTCACGTACATAGTACCAAATAGACTAACTTCATGATTCAACTAATCGACTACAGGTAGAATGATGAAATTCGGTGGATACATCCCTCTGATTGCGTAGACACATAAAATAAAGAGATTTTAGAAAGTCGTATCCATAAGGGGGTAAAATGGGGAAAAGGAGAGAAAGGGGCGTGATAAGGCATAAATATTCCCATGTGGATGTTGTATCGGTTTTATTGTAACCAAAGTTTGTACCACTTTGTGTGGGAGGTAATGTCGTCCATATTTTATGCGAATGTAGCCTCTATAAAAGCATTGCCAAATATCAAATTTCACAGTTTGCCGGTCATCCGTATAACAGTTTTAATTTTATGTACTTTTGCCTGATTTGTGTGGGAGGTACTGGAAGGTGCGTGGTAAAACCCGTAAAAACATTATCAAATACCAAAGTATAGCTAATTCCGAATATCGGTATGGAAGTTTCATTGTTTTTAATTTAACATGGGAATATGGGATATTCGTGTGGGGGGTACCAGAAGGGGGCGTAGCAATTTCGCCCATCTTCGAACTTAAACTAAGTTTTTTTCTGTCCCAAATGATATATACACTCCTACTCTGTAGAATAAGGGTATAAAGGGAGCGCTCCGGTAGTCGAGTTGGTTGCGTGCTCGGCTATCAGCGTGGGGATTGTGGGTTCGATTCACACCAGAGGCTCTGGTCTGTCGCTGCAATAACTAGCTATAATGGTTTTAGTCACCCCGGCTCAATCCCTGGACCCAAAATTAGAATATAAATTTACTTTGTATTGTAATTCATAATAAATAAACCAGTAAGGAAAGGCTAAAGTCGGGCGGGGCCGACTATATGATACACTCCACTTTCTATCAGAATACAATTCAATTCGGAAAAAACAGTGAAAACGGAAATTTTTTGTATGTTTCCTAATCATAGGCTAATATGTCCAGGTTCAATTTATCAAATCGAGAAGAATATTTGTAAGAGGGCTACATCCAAACATGGAATGAAGTGACCCATTTCACAATAGGTTCTTCCAGTTCTCAATTTGAAGTAATTCGACGAAAATACGTGGTTTCAGGGGCGGAAGAATCAAGCCGGGAGCGAAATTTGTATAGGAGCTATATATAAATCTGAACCGATCTGACTCATTTTCATCCTGGGCGTTTCTCATGCAAATATAAGATATTTTGCCAAATTTAAAGAAAATCTGTTAAAATATGTGGTTTCTGGAGCGGAATAACTCAAATCGTATGTGGGCTATATCTAAATCTGAACCGATCTGGCTCATTTGGTGTGTTTCATGGGTGTTTCTAGTTTAAATATAAGATGTTTTGCCAATTTTGACGAAGATCTGTTCAAATATGTGGTATCTACAGCAGAAAAAGTCAAATCGGGAGTGAAATTCGTATGGGGGCTATATCTAAATCTGAACCGATCTGGCTCATTTTCACCGTGGGTGTTTCTAGTTGAAATATAAGATGTTTTGCCAATTTTAAAGCACATCTGTTAAAATATGTGGTTTCTACAGCAGAAAAAGTCAAATCGGGAGGGAAATTCCTATGGGGGCTATATCTAAATCTGAACCGATCTTACCCAATTTTTGCATAGGTGTTTCTAGTTGGATTATAAGATGTTGTGCCAAGTTTAAAGAAAATTGGATACAATATGTGGTTTCTAGAGCGGAAAATGTCAAATCGGGAGCGACATCTGTACGGGAGCTATATCTAAATCTAAACCGATCTTACCCAATTTTTGTATATGTGTTTATAGTTGGATTATAAGAAGTTGTGCAAAATTTAAAGAAAATCGGGTACAATATGTGGTTTCTAAAGCGGAAAATGTCAAATCGGGAGCGACATTTGTATGGGGGCTATATCTAAATCTGAACCGATCTTACCTAATTTCTGCATATGTGTTTCTAGTTGGATTATAAGATGTTGTGCTAAATTTAAAGAAAATCGAGTATAATATGTGGTTTCTAGAGCGGAAAATGTCAAATCGGGAGTGACATTTGTATGGGGGCTATATCTAAATCTGAACCGATCTTACCTACTTTCTGCAATGGTGTTTATAGTTGATTTATAAGATGTTGTGCCAAATTTAAAGAAAATCGGGTAGAATATGTGGTTTCTAGAGCGAAAAATGTAAAATCGGGAGCGACATTTGTATGGGAGCTATATCTAAATCTGAACCGATCTTACCCAATTTTTGCATAGGTGTTTATAGTTGGATTATAAGATGTTGTGCCAAATTTAAAGAAAATCGGGTACAATATGTCGTTTCTAGAGCGGAAAATGTCAAATCGGGAGCGACATTTGTATGGGGGCTATATCTAAATCTGAACCGATTTGCCTCAAATTAAATAGCGTTCGTCCTTGATCCACAAAACTTACTTGTGCCAATTTTTGTTAAGATCGGACTATAATTGCGACCTGTAGTTTGATTACAACAATAGATGGACAGACAGACGGACAGACAGACAGACAGACGGACATTGCTAAATCGACTCAGAAAGTGATTCTAAGTCGATCGGTATGCTTAACAATGGGTCTATCCCGCTTCCTTTTGGGTGTTACAAACAAATGCACAAAGCCATAATACTCTCGTGGAGTGTATAAAAAGGGTATAAAGAAGAAAAGAGCCAGAAAAACTAGTGTCGTAAATCCTATAACAATAAGTCAGCAATTGGCGGAAATTTCCGATTTTTTTCTAAGTCAAGATGACTGAGAATTACAGAGAAAGATACGATTACGAGATTCTTTCGTCTCAATCAATGTGTCCTTGATTGAAGAAATTTAAAAAACCCTGATTATTCCTCAGTCTACTCTACTTACAATCTTCACCAATATGATTTCGCTTTAAGTCTGAGTGAAATTCCTTTCCCTTTCGTGTTAACACAACGAAAGCTCAGGCAATGTATTTAAATCACGAATTCCCTGTGCTCTACTGATTGAAATGTCTCAAATTTCCCAACTCGTATCCTTTTTATACACTCCACGAGAGTATTATGTCTTTGTGCATTTGTTTGTAACACCCAAAAGGAAACGAGATAGACCCATTGTTAATTATACCGATCGTCTTAGAATCACTTTCTGAGTCGATTTAGCAATGTCCGTCTGTCTGTCTGTCCGTCCGTCCGTCCGTCCGTCCGTCCGTCCATCTATTCTTGTAATCACGATACAGGTCGCAATTGTAGACAGAACCAATTGAAACTTTTCACAACGATGTTTTTCGGGATAAGGACGAACGCTATTTAATTTGAAGATAATCGGTTCAGATTTAGATATAGCCCCCATACGAATTTCACTCCCGATTTGACTCTTTTCACTCTAGATACCACATATTACAACAGATTTTCTTTAAAATTGGCAAAACATCTTATATTGTAACTAGAAACACCTGTGGTAAAAATGTGTTAGATCGGTTCAGATTTATATATAGCTCCCATACAAATTTCTCTCCCGATATGACTTTTTCCGCTCTAGAGACCACATAATGTATCAGATTGTCTTCAGATTTGGTAAAACATCTTATATTTCCACTAGAAACACCCATGGTGAATATCGGTCAGATCGGGTCAGATTTATATATAGCTCCCATACAAATTTCGCTCCCGATTTGACTTTTTCCGCTCTAAAAACCACATAATGTATCAGATTGTCTTCAGATTTGGTAAAACATCTTATATTTCCACTAGAAACACCCATGGTGAATATCGATCAGATCGGTTCAGATTTATATATAGCTCCCATACAAATTTCGCTCCCGATTTGACTTTTTCCGCTCTAGAAACCACATATTGTATCAGATTGTCTTCAGATTTGGCAAAACATCTTATATTTCCACTAGAAACACCCATAGTGAATATCGGACAGATCGGGTCAGATTTATATATAGCTCCCATACAAATTTCGCTCCCGATTTGACTTTTTCCGCTCTAGAAACCACATATTGTATCAGATTGTCTTCAGATTTGGCAAAACATCTTATATTTAAACTAAGAACATCTATGGTGAAAATAGGTCAAATCGGTTCAGATTTAGATATAGCCCCCATACAAATGTCGTTCCCGATTTGACATTTTCCTCTGTAGAAACCACATATTGTACTCGATTTTCTTTAAATTTGGCACAACATCTTATAATCTTACTAGAAACACCTATGCAGAAATTCGGTAAGATCGGTTCAGATTTAGATATAGCCCCCATATAAATGTCGCTCCCGATTTGACTTTTTCCGCTTTAAATGCCACATATTCTAATCGATTTTCTTTAAATTTGGCACAACATCTTATAATCTAACTAGAAACACCTGTGGCTAAAGCGGGCTAGATCGGTTTAGATTTAGATATAGGCCCCATACAAATGTCGCTCCCGATTTGAATTTTGCGCTCTAAAAACCATATATTGTACCGGATTTTCTTTAAATTTGGGACAACATCTTATAATCCAACTAGAAACACTATGCAGAAATTGGGTAAGATCGGTTCAGATTTAGATATAGCCCCCATACAAATGTCGCTCCCGATTTGACTTTTGCCGCTTTAAAAGCCACGTATTGTGCTCGATTTTCTTTAAATTTCGCACAACATCTTATAATCTAACTAAACAAAACTATGGTGAAAGTGGGTAAGATCGGTTCAGATTTAAATATAGCCCAAATTCAAATGTTGCTCCCATAAGTTTAACCGATTTTGGCCAAACTATACATTTTATATTTCACCTATTTCGTTCCAGGTTTCAAAAAACCTTCCCGTTTTCACTTTTTCACCGAATTGAATTGTATTCGGATTGAAAGTGGAGTGTATCATAGAGTCGGCCCCGCCCGACTTTAGCCTTTCCTTACTGGTTTTTCACTCGCTTCGAAGCAAAACGTATTTCAATCCTAAATTTTTGGGATAAAAACTAGCCAATTATCCTGTAAAAATATGCCAACACACACAGGTCATGTGAAAGGTCTACAAATTTGTTACCGGCAAAACCTTCCACACAAAAATGCTAATACAGCCAATTGGCTATCCCCTCAGCAAGGTTCGTCCATTACTTGCCGCATCACCATCGCATTACATCGCCCCTGCTTGTCATCGGGCAAAATCTCTCTAGACGGAATTTGAATTTATTAATAATTCAAGAATTCACATCATGCTTCGAAAACAAAGTTGAATGTGGAAA
This sequence comes from Polietes domitor, assembly GCA_947397865.1. Classification (NCBI taxonomy): domain Eukaryota; kingdom Metazoa; phylum Arthropoda; class Insecta; order Diptera; family Muscidae; genus Polietes; species Polietes domitor. The sequence goes on along the minus strand of OX377622.1, from coordinate 54,485,868 downwards.
CAACATCAAATTGTGGTTTCCTTTGGTATTTGCAATTGAAGCAAATCAAACCGTACGAGTGACTGAGGATGTATAGGAAACTATCTAACGACTGTATCATCATCAACATCAACATCATAGACGTCGACTTCGACGTCGACATCGATGTTGTCGTTCTTGTTGTCATTGTTATAGACAACGCCATCGACAACGACATCATCGTTGTCATGACTGTGGCATTGTTTAGATTTACTTTGCTTTTTCCCTCGTTCGAATTATCCTTGAAATGTCAAACTTGACAGCAGATAACCGCAAAAACGTCCAAACACGTGTACGTACGGATCCACATATTTGTATGTGTGTTAGTCTTACACATACACTTCCAAACACACATACAATAACAGCAACAACAACATTGGACCCTCAACTCATTTGTGGTTTAAATTTATAGCAACAGTCACACAGAAAAATGCCCGAGGGAGGGTTAAGAATGGCAAGCGACGATTGAGATGGAAACCAATCGCACAGTGTCTTGATTGAGTAAGGCCAAATATTGTTTAACCCAAAGTGCGTTTTACTCTTGTAGAAATTGAATAACAAATAGGAAACATGTCAATTGGATTACATCTGTAATAATTCTCCACAACCAATTTACCTTCGGTGCAATTCTCTCCAAAACCTGTGCACAGTGGGAGATATAAAACAGCAGGAAATATTTAAGGCACCCATAAAAGGCTTGACTGATTTCGAACAATTTAGATTTAATACCGACTATACAGAGGGGTCTCGAGAAAAACACTTTATTGTTTTATAAAAAAATATATTCATGCGACAAGAAGTATAGGGGTAGTGTCACTGATCACTTTATTGTGGAAACCAGCGAAAATTTATTTTTTTCTACTCTGAGTTATCTCCAAAGGTAAAGGTTGTTTGCATTATCGACCTTCGTCCGGGCTGGATATATAGGGTCCGCCAAATAATGAAATGCTATAAAAAAAACTACTGAATATTTTCTCAAATTTCTTTTTTTATTTGAAAGTACAATCCTTCCGGTTAATAATGGAAAATAATTTCATTCAATTGGCTGCCTCGGGCACCCCACAAATAATAGTCCAACGGTAGAATAGTTGAAAAAAACGTTAGATGGCGGACCCTTTATATAGCTCCCATACCAATGTCTCCTATGATTTACTTTTTCCGCTCTAGAAACCACATATTTCAACAAATAACTTTTTTTTTGAAAATGCTATAAAAAAACTCTGAATATATTCTCAAATTTCTTTTTATTTGAAAGTACAATCCTTCCGGTTAATAATGGCAAATAATTTCATTCAAATGGCTGCTGAGGGCACCCCACAAATAATAGTTCAACGGTTGAAAAAAACGTTAGATGGCGGACCCTTTACAAAGCCGGTTACCCAGAGTAAAAGTTTCTGCGTTTTTTCTCTCACAATGAAAAATCGCCTAAATTGAAAATATGAAATATTTTTCATTCGGCAATTTTTCGTAGCTCCATTAATCATACCTCACCGTGGTTGAAAATCGATGGAATTTGGTAAAAAAGTCTATAACTCCTATTGTGTTTCATGCAGCTCCATCAAATTTCGCACAGGCATAGAAAAGGCGTTTTCGAGTTCGCTACAGAATTTTGCATCATCTGGTTTTCAGTTACATAGGTCTGAAGATGGCCATTGAAAATATATATATATATTCGTCAAACGCCGTTATATTCATAGACGCCGACTAAGAAAGGATTTTACGAAATTCGTACTTTTAGGTGGTAAAATGGGACAAATAGGGATAAACATCGAACCTTCGTCCTGACTAAACGGCAGTAACTAGAAACATGAAATTCGGTGTGTTCCTTGCACCTAGCTACAAATAGGTGCTTTTCGAAATTTTTACTTTTAAGGGAAAACAGAGACAAAATGGGATACAAATTGTTCTAATTTAAGTAATGCAGCTATATTCGTGAAAATCGATATTTACATTTCTCTGACAACCTAGACTTGCAACATAAATGGTTTTGTTCGAAATGTGTACGAGCGGGTCAAAAAGGGATACAAATTGTACCAACTAAAGTATTGTAGCTATAGTCGTAAATTCCTCTGTCCATGTAGAAGTGCAGTGAAATTGGATTTTCGGAAATTTGTACATTTAAGGGGTGAGCGGGACAAAATTCGTTCCAACTAAAGTATTGCAATTATAGTCGTGAAATTTTTACTTTTTAGGAGTGAGCAGTCCAAAAAGGGATAAAATGGTACCAATTTAAGTATTGCAGCTATAGTCGTGAAATTTGCTGTGTAAATTATTCTGAAAACGTAGGAACGCAAATCTAAATGGATTTTCGAAATTTGTACTTATAAATGGATGAAAAAGGTGTTGCAGCTATAGTCCTGAATTTCCAAACGAAGAGAGTTCAGCTTAAATAGTGCTCATCGACAAGCACATTCCTTTGACTGTGAATGAGTGCTATCCAATATGAGGTTTCCTAAATTACTATTTTAGATTTATCTAAATCCAGCGAAAGAAAATTAAATAAATACTATCAAAAAAGAGGCACGGGTAAAGCAAATAACAAATAACTGGCTTTTCGCGTGCGAATCAGCGGGCACTGCTAGCATATTTATATTTTAAACTCCCATTTCCAAATATCTGGTTTGATTGAACTAACAGCAGTAACTGCTGGACATCGCTAACTATAGGTAATCAGATATGATGAAAATGTTCCTGTCTTTTTATTGTTTGTTTTGAATAAATATTTAAGTGTTTTCGCTAGATTTCCTGAAGATAACTAACGAAGTTGGTCCAAATACTGGTAAAGAAGAAATTTCAAAGATAAAACATTATATTTTAATCACGAATCTTGAGCAAAACCAAAACAGAAGACAATAATTTCTTCTCAAGTTTTTGGCGATTATTCTAAACCACTGATTCTATGTGAATATAAAGTTCGCACAATTTGTAGCCTTTAATTTATCGTATAATAAGGAAGTTGTATTCCCAAAATTATCGTACAAATATTAAAGAAGTCTGAATATTCTTAAAGGTCGATCTAAACGATTAGAATGATTTTAAATGAAGAGAATCAAGCAGAAGGCGATTTCTATGTTCATATCACACCGTCCTCTTCATTAAATTATGCGTCGCTTGTTAGGATAATTTTCAATTCTCCATGTGAAATTCACCCAGATGAATGGTTTACGTGGCCGCTCTCCTTCACGGAAGAGTCAAGCAGTGCCGTTTTTAAGTGCACCTTTCCGTGGATTTATCAAATATGCTTGAGAATTTATATATATTGGGTGAGCCATGTAACATTTTAAATTAGGATCGGCTATACAACAGTATTGATTATATATTAAATAATCTGGTTTTATTGGAAAGGTTGAACTTTGTCATTCAATAATCGAACACAATGCCATCCATATAACCACCACAACTGGCTCGGCAATACTCATCCGATCAACTTTCAATTTTTCAGCACAGCCCAAAATCCACACCAAACAACGACTCGATGTGGATGCATTGGCTTCTCAATATTCACGTGTGGGTTCTCTGAATCCCATATGCGGCAATTTTGCTTATTGGCATAGCTACGGAGATGAAAACAAATAAAAAAGCAGTTAAGTTCGGCCGGGCCGAACTTCATATACCCGCCACCATGAACTGCATTCCACAGAGGCTGTCGATTTTCGTATAAGTGCAGTAATAATACAAGAAAATATATTTTTTTTTAAATAGCCAAAGCAAAACAAAAATTTTTAAAAAAATTATTTTAAAAATAAATATAATATTTTTAATATTTCAAACCACGCTTACAAGGCAAGATTACCAATACGTTAACACTATATATCGATATAATAGTTCAAGTCAATTCAAAAAATAAATATTTTTATATTTATGTCTTCAAAAAAGCTTTAATATCATAAATAATGGTAGAAAGTTTGTGCTACAGTTGGGTGTATTTCCATTCTATAAGTATTCCATAAGTATACATTTTGAAAAACTAGTATCTCACGTACATAGTGCAAAATAACCTAACTTCATGATTCAACCAATTTTTGCCGTAAAAGTAAAAAGTACAAATTTCGAAAAATCTTTTTGTTTTGTGTGTCTTTGCAGTCAGAGGAATACATACATCGAATTGCATGACTCTAGCTGCGGCCATTTGGTTGGTATCATTTTTATCCCCTTTTTCCTATTTACCCTCTTAAGAGTACGACTTTATAAAATCTCTTTATTAAAGTGTCTAAGAGGCATGTACACACCGAATTTCATCATTCTAGTAAGTCGCTTGGTTGGTACTATTTTTATTCCTCTGTACCCATTGCATCCCTTGGAAGTACAAATTTGTAAAAAATCTTTTATTTTTCGTGTCTACGCAGTCAGAGGAATGTGTATTCCGATTTTCATGACTCTAGCTGCGGTCAATTGGTTGGTACTATTTTTATCCCTTTTTTCCATTTTGACCCCAAAAAGTACTAATTTCGAAAAATCCACTTATTTTACGTGTCTACGCAATCAGAGGTATGTATACACAGAATTTCATTATTCTAGCCGCAGTCGTTTGGTTTGTACCATTTTTATCCCTCTATTCCCATTTTATCCCTTAAAAGTACAAATTTGGAAAAAAATACTTTTATTTCAATTAGAGGAATATACACACCGAATTTCGTGTTTCTAGCTGTTGTCGTTTGATAGGTACCATTTTTATCCCTTTTTGCCCCATTTCACCCCCTACGGAAAAAAATCACTTTATGGTGTACTTTTTTGTTATAGGGGGAATGCGCACACCTAAATACATACACCCGCATACATAAAAATGTGCATAAATACTCTTAAATATTAGGGAATATTATGGGTATATTTAGTCCTTGTGAGGGAAAATTTTTTCCCTTTGGGCCGATTTCGCCCAGTTTCAATCCGAACCGATCTACGACATAAGATGTATTTGTGGAAAATTTGGACGTCCTATCTCTTTTCGTTTAGATGCTGCGTGCTTTCAACAGACGGACGGACGGGCATGGCTAGATCGTCTTAGAATTTTATGACGATCAAGAATATATATACTTTTTAGGGTCTCAGGTCGATATTTCAAGGTGTTACAAACGGAATGACAAAGTTAGGTGGAGTTAGGCAGGTGACAAATCCTGGAGGTGGAGGGTATAATAAGCTTCATGAAGGCAGAACTGAAGGCCGGTTTCTTCTCGAAAATTTTCCACGTCAATTTCTTACAGTTTGCTTTAGAGACTCACTACTGTGGAAGTAAGTTTTTAATATTTCCCAATTTTGTTCGAGCGTATAGCGTCCCATTTTGCAAATGTCAAACATAAACCTGAAATTAAAAATGAATATTATTGTACCTTTCAAAGTCAAAGTAATCAGTAGTTTAAATTTTAAATTGCCAAAGTTGCTTTTTAACGGCAACTAACGAACGATTCATTTATATTTTTCATATTCTCTATACAAAGCTTCCTATTAGTAATTTTCTCGACTTCTCTGGGAGCAATGCTAGTTGTAATACTTTTTTAGATTTTTCGAGTTTTGTACAACCCCATTAAATATCTTGTAAACGAGTTTTTAGGTATAGCTAACGTACTATAGATTTCCAACTCGATATATGTATATAAATGAGATAACCAGAAGAACTTTTTAAAATACTTAGAATATTTTTACCTGTCATAGGAGACGCTATGTGAAAAACTGTTTATTGTGATTCAAAATACATACAACATATCTGACATTGATTTTAAAAATCTATATCTTCTGAATGCTAAGCTTGCCACAAAAATAAAGGCTTTTCCCAACTTCAGAGGACTGATGTTATATCTTTTTTAAAAACAAAGATATATAATTCGCCTTCGTTGAATTCTCCTCAGTGCCATTGTCTTCTGATCTCACCACAGATTTTGGCACAATATCTTCAAGGTTTCTAGAAATTTGATGTGAAACGTCCTTCTTAAGCAAAAATTGTGTTCAAAATAACTATCCTCGCACTTTAGCTTCACGTCCTTAAATTTGATGATTACAAGTAACCGGTTTTAAGTAGCCAGCATTGTGCGAATTACGGGCTCTCTCAAAATAGCATCCTCTATATATGTACATACACTCACACATACAAATAAAGAGTGATTTTTTTGAGGTTAGGATTTTCATGCATTAGTATTTGACAGATCACGTGGGATTTCAGACATGGTGTCAAAGAGAAAGATGCTCAGTATGCTTTGACATTTCATCATGAATCGTCTTACAAACGAACAACGCTTGCAAATTATTGAATTTTATTATCAAAATGCGTGCTCTGTTAAGAAAGTTCATTGCGCGCTTCCATTTTATGGTCAGTTTAATCGACCCACTGAAGCGGCTATTCGGGCTATTGTGACTAAATTTCGCACCAAATTTACATTGTTGGACATTAAACCACCAACACGCTTACGTAGAGTGCGAACTGAAGAAAATATCGCAGCTGTATCGGCCAGTGTTAATGATGACCACCAATTTTCGATTCGTCGCCGTTCGCACCAATTGGGTCTCTGTTACTCAAAAACGTGGAAATGCCAAAATTGGACTAAGCGGATGGACCACCTAAGACGCAGCCGCGGTCAACATTTAAATGAAATTATCTTCAAAAAGTAAATGTCATGGACCAATCTAACATTTCAAATAAAGAACCGATGAGATTTTGCAAATTTTATGCGTTTTTTTTAAAAAAAAAGTTATCAAGCTCTTAAAAAATCACCCTTTATAATAGAGTACGTCCCCATAGAAATTACACAGGGTTTAAGTAATCGAACTTTGCTCCTTTTATCTACTTTTTAAATTTTCTACCCCTTACCACCAGGCATTTCTTTTTCGATGTTATGTCACGCAGCATGTAATTTCGAAGAAAGAGAACGAATGAATTCAATACTCGTGGCAATAGCAAAGAAAACCCGTCAAAGCGTAAAATAATCTCATGATGTCGTGTTTTTTCGTAGTTGGTTGCTTCCTTTTGCCGTTTTTTCCTTCTCCTTCTTATCTTGGTGGCTGGTGGCAGGGTAAAATGAAAATTTACTAGCAAAGCTATCATTACGAAAATATTACAGCGATTGTCTGTATGTGGAGCGTGTTTAATGTCATTGGGAAAAAGTTTCAAGAAATTATTTAGTGAAATGTTGGGGAAACTATTTAAAGCCAACACGAGCGCGAGCAGCAGCAAGTGTTGGGAATTAAGCAAGTCACAGCATAAGTCATGGTTTTTAGTTTTAAGGAAAATTGAATAAATTGGGGATGAAATTGACTATATACGTTGTTCTTTATAAGGAGTTAATTCTGAAACTTGGAAGTTTTTGCCTCTTAAGTATGTTCAAAATTGGTTTATCACAATGACAGTGTACTAAGTACGACAGTTCCTGAATGAATTCCTGATGAAAGGGATCGATGTGGTGTGATTTAAACCAAAGTATTTTTAGCGGTAAGCAAAAGAAGAACTCCAAGTTAAATCAATGAGAAATGTTCGAAGGTCATAAGATTTTTATGAAATTATATGTAGAGTACGTACAAATAATTTCATAAAAAAACAAGTAAGGAAAGGCTAATGTCGGGCGGGGCCGACTATATAATACCCTACACCACTCCCTGCGTATGTACCTCGCTTTGATTACTAAACCCAGGTATTTCATGGGAGCAATTTTATGTAGTTCATACAAATTATATAAATTATATTCATATCTGAACCGATCTTACCCACTTACACCATAGGTTTTTTAGTTGGATTATAAGATGTTGTGCCAATTTTAAAGAAAATATGTACAATATGTGGATTTTAGAGCAGAAAAAGTCAAATCGGGAGCGACATTTGTATGGGGGCTATAAATCTGAACCGATCATACCCACTTTCAACATAGGTGTTTCTAGTTCGATTATAAAATGTTGTGCCAATTTTAAAGAAAATCGGGTACAATATGTGGTTTCTAAAGCGGAAAAAGTGAAATCGATAGCGACATTTGTATGGGGGCTATACCTAAATCTGAACCGATCTAGTTGGATTATAAGATGTTCTGCAAAATTTAAAGAAAATCGGGTACAATATGTCGTTTCTAGAGCGGAAAATGTCAAATCGGGAGCGACATTTGTATGGAGGCTATATCTAAATCTGAACCGATCTTACCCAATTTTTGCATACGTGTTTCTAGTTCGATTATAAGATGTTCTGCAGAATTTAAAGAAAATCGGGTACAATATGTCGTTTCTAGAGCGGAAAATGTCAAATCGGGAGCGACATTTGTATGGGGGCTATATCTAAATCTGAACCGATCTTACCCAATTTTTGCATACATGTTTCTAGTTGGATTATAAGATGTTTTGCCAAATTTAAAGAAAATCGGGTACAATATGTCGTTTCTAGAGCGGAAAATGTCAAATCGGGAGCGACATTTGTATGGGGGCTATATCTAAATCTGAACCGATCTTACCCAATTTTTGCATACATGTTTCTAGTTGGATTATAAGATGTTCTGCTAAAGTTAAAGAAAATCGGGTACAATATGTCGTTTCTAGAGCGGAAAATGTCAAATCGGGAGCGACATTTGTATGGGGGCTATATCTAAATCTGAACCGATCTTACCCAATTTTTGCATACATGTTTCTAGTTGGATTATAAGATGTTCTGCCAAAGTTAAAGAAAATCGGGTACAATATGTCGTTTCTAGAGCGGAAAATGTCAAATCGGGAGCGACATTTGTATGGGGGCTATATCTAAATCTGAACCGATCTTACCCAATTTTTGCATACATGTTTCTAGTTGGATTATAAGATGTTCTGCTAAAGTTAAAGAAAATCGGGTACAATATGTCGTTTCTAGAGCGGAAAATGTCAAATCGGGAGCGACATTTGTATGGGGGCTATATCTAAATCTGAACCGATCTTACCCAATTTTTGCATACATGTTTCTAGTTGGATTATAAGATGTTCTGCCAAAGTTAAAGAAAATCGGGTACAATATGTCGTTTCTAGAGCGGAAAATGTCAAATCGGGAGCGACATTTGTATGGGGGCTATATCTAAATCTGAACCGATCTTACCCAATTTTTGCATACATGTTTCTAGTTGGATTATAAGATGTTCTGCCAAAGTTAAAGAAAATCGGGTACAATATGTCGTTTCTAGAGCGGAAAATGTCAAATCGGGAGCGACATTTGTATGGGGGCTATATCTAAATCTGAACCGATCTTACCCAATTTTTGCATACGTGTTTCTAGTTGGATTATAAGATGTTCTGCAAAATTTAAAGAAAATCGGGTACAATATGTCGTTTCTAGAGCGGAAAATGTCAAATCGGGAGCGACATTTGTATGGGGGCTATATCTAAATCTGAACCGATCTTACCCAATTTTTGCATATATGTTTCTAGTTGGATTATAAGATGTTCTGCCAAATTTAAACAAAATCGGGTACAATATGTCGTTTCTAGAGCGTAAAATGTCAAATCGGGAGCGACATTTGTATGGGGGCTATATCTAAATCTGAACCGATTTCCTCCAAATTCAATACCGATGGTCCTTGGCCAGAAAAAATAACTTCTGCCAAGTTTCATGACAATCGGACAACAATTGCGACCTGTACAGTGCGAACAAGCTTAGATGGACAGCAGACGGACAGACGGACAGACGGACGGACGGACGGACGGACGGACAGACAGACATCGTTAAATCGACTCAGCTGGTGATTCTAAGCCGATCGGTATACTTAAAGGTGGGTCTAGCTCGATTATTTCTTGGTGTTACAAACATTTGGCGCGAAACTAACTTATAATACCCTAGACCACGAAGTGGTGTAGGGTATAATCAAATCTAAAATCGTAAAACATTATTATGGTTTATGGAAGGTAGGCTTGGATACGAGTGGATTTCTAAATACTTTATGCAGTTAACCTAATATAGGAAGGGTCATTTAAAATTATAAATTAGAATCGGCTATAAAAAGGCATTGATTATTTTTTCAAATTTCTATTTTTTTGGTAAGTTGAACATTGTCATTTAATAATGGAACATAATAGCATTCATATGACTACCACGACTGGCTGGCCAGTACCTCATCCGATCTACTCAACTTTTCAGTACATGGACAGCGCAAAATACTCACCAAACATTGGCTCGTTTTAGATGCATTGGCTTCTCAAAAGTCACGTGTGGGTTCTCTGAACGTCATACGCGGCAATTTTGCTTATTAACATAGCCACCGAGATGAAAATGAGCTTCATCTGAAAACACGAAAATTTTCCCCGTAAATTTCTTACAGTTCGAGTTGAAGACTCACTACTTTGGAAGTATGTATGTTTTTAACATTCCCCAATTTTGTTCGAGCGTATAGCGTCCCATTTTGTAAATGTCAAACATAAACCTGAAAATGAATTATTTCTTTTCTATTTTCGAGAACGAGCATTTTTTCACTGAACTAACACTTATAAATGCATTGTATTGGCGGAAGGAAGATATGGTACTGGAAGGAGGGAAGAGGGTGTATTGTCTCTTGACATCTGTTTTGAATTTCTGAATATCGTAATTAGCGGGAAGGATATTTGACGAAAGTCAATTCCTCATTCGGTTAGTACGGGCAAAGAATGAATTCATTATGTAAAATGTTGTCCAATCGACAAATAAAAAGGGTAACAGTTCCTGGGTGAGATCCCAATTATTGGAAGAACAAACACCATGAAAGTATCGATAGAACAGCGACACATATCCCACATTACGGCGGTGATTTAGGAAAGCAGTAGAATTGGTTACCCTACTGTGACATATCGCCTTCCTCTGGACACTGTCAAGTAGCTCCAGTGAAGAACCTGGAACACCCGACCATATATGGCCCACCTTCACGATTTTTATACCCTACACCACTTCGTGGACTAGGGTATTATAAGTTAGTTTTCCGCCAAATGTTTGTAACACCAAGCTAGACCCACCTTTAAGTATACGGATCGGCTTAGAATCACCAGCTGAATCGAATTAACGATGTCTGTCTGTCTGTCCGTCTGCTGTCCATCTAGGCTTGTTCGCACTCTACAGATCGCAATTGTGGTCCGATTATCATGAAATTTTGCAGACGTTACTTTTTTTGGCCAAGGAGAATTTGGAGAAAATCGGTTCAGATTTAGATATAGCCTCCATACAAATGTCGCTCCCGATTTGACTTTTTCAGCCCTATAAAGCACCCGATTTTCTTCAAATTTTTCATAACACCTTATAATCTAACTAGAAATACCTGTGACGAAAGCAAGTTAGATCGGTTCAGATTTAGATATAGTCCCCATACAAATGTCGCTCCCGATTTCACTTATTCCCCTCTAAAATCCACCAATTGGACCCGATTTTCTTTAAAATTTGCACAACATTTTATAATCGAACTAGAAACACCTATGCTGAAAGTGGGTAAGAGCGGTTCAGATTTATATATAGTCCCCATACAAATGTCGCTCCCGATTTCACTTTTTCCGCTCTAGAAACCACATATTGTACCTAATTTTCTTTAAAATTGGCACAACATTTTATAATCGAACTAGAAACACCTCTGCTGAAAGTCGGCAAGATCGGTTCAGATTTAGCTATAGCCCCCATACAAATGTCGCTTCCGATTTGACATTTTCCGCTCTAGAAACCACATATTGTACCCAATTTTCTTTAAAATTGGCACAACATCTTATAATCAATCTAAAAATACCTATGCTGAAAGAGAGTAAGATCGGTTCAGATTTAGATATAACCCCCATACAAATTTCGCTCCCGATTTGACTTTTTCCGCTCTAGAAACCACATATTGTACCCAATTTTCTTTAAAATTGGCACAACATTTTATAATCGAACTAGAAACACCTCTGCTGAAAGTCGGCAAGATCGGTTCAGATTTAGCTATAGCCCCCATACAAATGTCGCTTCCGATTTGACTTTTTCCGCTCTAAAATCCACAAATTGAACCCGATTTTCTTTAAAATTTGCACAACATTTTATAATCGAACTAGAAAAACCTATGCTGAAAGTGGGTAAGATCGGTTCAGATTTAGATATAGCACCCATACAAATTTCGCTCCCTATTTGACTTTTTCCGCTCTAAAATCCACAAATTGTACCCGATTTTCTTTAAAATATGCACAACATTTTATAGTCGAACTAGAAACACCTATGCTGAAAGTGGGTAAGATCGGTTCAGATTTATATATAGTCCCCATACAAATGTAGCTCCCGATTTCACTTTTTCCGCTCTAGAAACCACATATTGTACCCAATTTTCTTTAAAATTGGCACAACATTTTATAATCGAACTAGAAACACCTCTGCTGAAAGTCGGCAAGATCGGTTCAGATTTAGCTATAGCCCCCATACAAATGTCGCTTCCGATTTCACTTTTTCCGCTCTAAAATCCACAAATTGAACCCGATTTTCTTTAACATTTGCACAACATTTTATAATCGAACTAGAAACACCTCTGCTGAAAGTCGGCAAGATCGGTTCAGATTTAGCTATAGCCCCCATACAAATGTCGCTTCCGATTTCACTTTTTCCGCTCTAAAATCCACAAATTGAACCCGATTTTCTTTAAAATTTGCACAACATTTTATAATCGAACTAGAAAAACCTATGCTGAAAGTGGGTAAGATCGGTTCAGATTTAGATATAGCACCCATACAAATTTCGCTCCCTATTTGACTTTTTCCGCTCTAACATCCACAAATTGTACCCGATTTTCTTTAAAATTTGCACAACATTTTATAATCGAACTAGAAACACCTATGCTGAAAGTGGGTAAGATCGGTTCAGATTTATATATAGTCCCCATACAAATGTAGCTCCCGATTTCACTTTTTCCGCTCTAGAAACCACATATTGTACCCAATTTTCTTTAAAATTGGCACAACATTTTATAATCGAACTAGAAACACCTCTGCTGAAAGTCGGCAAGATCGGTTCAGATTTAGCTATAGCCCCCATACAAATGTCGCTTCCGATTTGACATTTTCCGCTCTAGAAACCACATATTGTACCCAATTTTCTTTAAAATTGGCACAACATCTTATAATCAATCTTAAAATACCTATGCTGAAAGAGAGTAAGATCGGTTCAGATTTAGATATAACCCCCATACAAATTTCGCTCCCGATTTGACTTTTTCCGCTCTAGAAACCACATATTGTACCCAATTTTCTTTAAAATTGGCACAACATTTTATAATCGAACTAGAAACACCTCTGCTGAAAGTCGGCAAGATCGGTTCAGATTTAGCTATAGCCCCCATACAAATGTCGCTTCCGATTTGACTTTTTCCGCTCTAAAATCCACAAATTGAACCCGATTTTCTTTAAAATTTGCACAACATTTTATAATCGAACTAGAAAAACCTATGCTGAAAGTGGGTAAGATCGGTTCAGATTTAGATATAGCACCCATACAAATGTCGCTCCCTATTTGACTTTTTCCGCTCTAAAATCCACAAATTGTACCCAATTTTCTTTAAATTTGGCATAACATTTTATAATCGAACTAGAAACACCTATGCTGAAAGTGGGTAAGATCGGTTCAGATTTAGATATAGCCCCCATACAAATGTCGCTCTCGATTTGACTTTTTCCGCTCTAAAATCCACAAATTGTACCCGATTTTCTTTAAAATTGGCACAACATTTTATAATCGAACTAGAAACACCTATGCTGAAAGTGGGTAAGTTCGGTTCAGATTTAGATATAGCACCCATACAAATGTCGCTCCCGATTTGATTTTTTCCGCTCTAAAATCCACAAATTGTACCTGGTTTTCTTTAAAATTGTCATAACATTTTATAATCGAACTAGAAACACCTATGCTGAAAGTGGTTAAGATCGGTTCAGATTTAGATATAGCCCTCATACAGATGTCACTCCCGATTTGACTTTTTCCGCTCTAAAATCCACATATTGTACCCGATTTTCTTTAAAATTGGCACAACATTTTATAATCGAACTAGAAACACCTATGGTGAAAGTGGATATGATCGGTTCAGATTTAGATATAGCCCCACTACAAATGTCGCTCCCGAGTGTTTAACCGATTTCGCCCAAACTTTGCATATTTTATTTCACCAATAAACATACATGGTGAAAGCGGGTCACATCATTCCAGGTATCACAATACCCCCATACAAATGTTCTTTCCGATTTTTTGTCAACACATACATTTACATGATTCAAAAGTCCTCCCGATTTCATTTTTTTACCGAATTGAATTGTAATGATATAGAAAGTGGGGTGTATCATATAGTGGCTCCGTCCGTCTTTAGCCTTCCCTTACTTGTTTGGGAGATGCCCATATATCCATACTTTGGTATAACCCAAATGGGGCCCCATTCTGCTCTATTACAGCTCTAGAAACTACATCTTACATCGGATCTTCATCAACTTTTGCAGATCATTTTATGTTTCAATTAGGAATACGTACCGTGAATGAGAAATATATAGGCGCATATTTTGGCACAGTGTTGTTATAGGCCCCCTTCAAATGTCCGTCCGATTCATCCTATTACCGCTGTATAATCAGTATTTATCATTCGATGTTGATCAATTTTTCCAGATAACATATATTTACTTTACTCGGAATATCTGCTGGAAAGTTGGATCAATTACTTTATTATTTACCATATTCATTAAATTTGACTAAAGATGAATTTATAGTAACTGTATAATTTATATGAACTACATAAAATTGTTCCCAATAAATACCTGGGTTTAGTAATCAAAGCGAGGTACATACGCAGGGAGTGGTGTAGGGTATTATATAGTCGGCCCCGCCCGACTTTAGTCTTTCCTTACTTGTTTAAACTCTCTTGCTTCTACAAGGAGATTAATAAACTATAATGTATCCATAGATTTTTTCTGCCTGTTTTCTTCGTTAGTATGCTAGCTATTAGTATGCTATATACAGATATTTGTTTCGATTTTGTATATATTTATATACACTGTCCACTTTTCTACAGCTGTAGCGCTGACATTTATTATATTTAAATTAGCGTTCGGACTTATACCCCAAAATTATTGTATAAATATTAAAGGTATTTTCGGCGAAAATTTGTAATTTTAATAAACAATTTCTTGATAAAATATGATTTTCGGAGTGTTCGGCGTTTAGATCGCAGAAGGCAAACTTTAACGACAAAATATTTTGCAAATCACCATTAATCCAAACCAAATGAACCGCGATCCAGCCTAGTATATATAAATATTGATTCTTTTACTTCTGATAAAAGCGTAGGACCGCATGAAACAATACCTCAAAAATAACATCGGCGACCTTAATTTTCATGTTGGGTAAAGTTTATATATTTTCTCCAGCTGCGTAGAGTTGACTTTCTGCATGAAAAGTGTTTAAAGATCTGGTATTCTGTTTTGACCATCGGTTACATATCCTTATAAATAGTTTTTCCGGATAATATGGAAACTTTATCTACAATCATCTAATACAGGTGTTACAAATATTCACTTACCTTGTCAACATATTCGCCCGATTCACAGCCACCTCAGCCTCAATTCTAAAGCGATCCTGGGCATAGCGATCCACCACACCTTCGCCCAAATTCAACGAAGTGCCCGCCTCACATTTGGATCCCAGCGAATGTTGAGTTTCGACAATTTGCAAGAATTTCGTGACCACATCACGACCTCGCATCAAGTTGCGACGATTGCTGCGCGATATTTCATCCCAATCGTAGATCTCATCGGCGTTGGCGGCATCCACGACACCTTCGAGGAAAGGATTCGTTTCATCCGACTCTGAGTCGGCGGCGACGTCCAAACTCAAGGACTCCGAGTCAGAGTCCGACTCAGCTTCGTTCTCAGCTTCCCCATCGGTGAGGGGGAAACCATTGGCATGATGATTTTCAATGTAGACATCATCCATGGTGAGATCCTTGCTTAGTGAGGTGGCATCATCCGAATCATTGAAATTAATTTCTTCCTTGTCGTAAATGGTATTCTGATGATGATTACGATCTAGGCTCAGACCACCAACACTAGTGCTAGCGGAGATCTGTGGCTCCACGTTTAGAGGAAATTCTTTGGGCGATGTTGAGTCATAGCTGTCCAACAGGAGTGCGGTGTCATTAGCGCTGTTATTGTCGCTGCTGCTGTGCAACAGATTGGTGCTGAGAAAATCGAAATCTTGATTTTGCAAAGTTATTGTGTGATTCGAATTAACATGAAAGTCCACGAGCAGATTTTGATCGATTTTCGTCAAAGGTATATTAAGTTCGGATTTGAGTACCTCTGCCGAGGGAGGTGAGGGTGGAGGTGGTGGCACCCCAGCCACCATTGGTGGCAGCGGCAACGTCTTCCTTAGATAGTTGTCCAACGACAATTCATTTTTCTTATCTTTTATATAGGTTTCGGTGAAGTTGTTGTAGGGCCGTTTGTCGACGCCCTCCAAGGTATCCAAATCATCGTTGTATTTATGGTGGCCGCCCAGCAGCCCAGGACTTGAAGTGGTCGTGTCATAATCGTCACCATCACCATCGCCATCATTTTGATAGGCCGATAAATCAGAGAAGACATCATCTGTGTCGCTGTAATCATTGTCGAAGACATCATCATCATCAGCCGCCACATCATCATCAACATCGGCATCTTCAGCATCTCCGGCATCTTCGTTGTCGCCTGCATCACTGTCGGCAAGGTTTTCGTCAACGTCAGCATTATTATCAGCATCATTAATGGGCACATCTGTATCGTTGGTGTTGTCTTCGCCACCACCGCCGTCATCATCATCATCGTCATTGTCATCACCAGCACCATCATCATCGTCGTCGTCATCATCTTCATCGCTATCTTCACTGGCATCAAATCCATTTAAATCATCCATAATACCCTCGTCATCATTGTTGTCGCCGTCGCCGTCGTCGTCATTGGCGTTGTTGTTGTTGTTAGTGGCCTCCTCCTCCTCATCGGCACCATCGCCGTGTTCACTTCCATAGTCACCCACTTCACCAATAATCGATTTAATGACATCCTTTCCATTGTTTTTGTTCTTGTCGTTATTGCTGTTGCTGTTTCGGCCCCCTCCAATGTTGTTGTTGTTGCTGTTGGCTTTGAGTCTGCTCTCAGAGTTGCCCTCGTCCTCATCCTCGACCACTTCTGCATTTGCATCAACGTCGTTCATCTCCAAATCGATACTTTCCTTTGCCCCTGGCAAATGTCGCCCCAGCATTGGGAGCAGTGGTTGTGGTGCTGCTTCCTCTTGGCCCACACCATGATGACGGTGATGGCTACCGGTTAATTGATCGCTCTCGTATTGATCAAGACTGCTTAAAAGTCGCTGGTTGTCCGCCACTTTCTTTTTATGCATTTTTCGTATTTTATATGCTGTAGGTCTCACGGTTGTCGTCGGTGAGGCGGTGGTGGTGGAAAGGCTGAGGACTGGCTTAATGGTAGAGGCCCTAGTACTGCTGCCTCTGCTGCTGCTGGGACGACGAGTGGTAGTCGGGACAGTGGACCTTAGGAAAACATGTGGATTATTGCTGCCATGACCTTTAGTAGTCTTCACATGTTTGGCCACACTAACATTCCTAGCCTCATCACTGATGACAGCTCTGACCTGTCCTCCAACATTAATGTCATCATCATCATCGGCATCGCCATTCTCCGCCTCATCTGCATCTCTCAATAAATGAAAGTTATTGGTGAATTTATCAGCCTGTCTGCGCCTGTGTTTGGAAGATAAATCATTGTCGTTTGGAAACTTTTTCCCCACCAACTCATCCAGCGAGACATCTTCCAAGTCCTCCATGTCTTTGGTCTCATAAACCGTTTGGAGTAGACGATTAGCCGGGGGCAGGGACAGGGTCGGGTCCTTGCCACTGGAATGCCTTTGTTGTTTGGCGTGTTCATGGCGCATATTAAAATTTTCGTTGCCGGAAATTCCACCACCCAGGCCAGCCAGCTTTTTGGCCGTCGACGGAGCCATGTCCAAGAGATGGCCATTTGTGTTGGACATTTTATTGCTGGCTAATGACTCTGCCCCGACTTCCTCACCCGACACTATTGATTTGCTTTTTGTTTTCACTTTGACTTTTGTGGCCGCTATGCTCGATGTTTTCTCCACGCTGATATATAAGCAAATTAGCATAACTGTTGCTAATCTCCTCCATGTAATTGCAAGCATTTTCTCTTGTTCGTATATTACTTTAGGCGGAGTTGGGGGGGTTGGGAGTGGTTCACTGAATCTGTTGCCCTTTTGTTTTTCTTGTTTGCTCGAATTCCTCTTGCAGTGTGACTACCTTTTGATTTTTAAACGTTTCTTTAGCTTAATGATGATAGTCTCATTGTACAGAAATAATATTTTTAAAAAATTCGTTGCATTATTATTTGTGCTGGCATTCATTATGAACATGGCGCCACATTTGTCGAATTGTACATTTTGCAAAGTTAATCGTCGTTCTCTAGTTCGAAGTCATGCACGAAGTTGTAGTTAATCTGCAAAGAGAGAGAAAGAGCAGAAAACACAAACACACACATAAGTGATTAGCAACTTTAAATGGCATTGTGAGTGATGAAAGGAAGGAAGTTCAATGGAGCGTATGATTATTAGTGGGCCATGAATTAATATAACTTATACGTCACAATGCGCCTAAAGCATTTTAGTGGAAGGACACAACTGGGTAAAGTAATTAGGGAAGGAGTTCAACTGACGAGAGGAAATTGTTTTAAATTTTTGCAACACTGCAAATTTTAGTCATTCCAGTTAAGTATATCTCAAATATGACTATTTTTTGGTCTAACAAAAATACATAAAATTCTTCAAAATAGATAAAAATGATTCACAGATTTTGCAATTTTTGCACAAAAATAGCCTAATTCTCAAAGTGGGGAAAATGTGTTACACAATTTGGAATACTTTACTAAAATGGCCATCTTGACTTTATTAACATTAAACCCCATAAAACTCTACGTACACAGAGGTACGCAGCGATTTTTTACACGTAAGTCAAGATTTTGGGAGTATTTGGAAACTTCTGAAAAAGGTAGTAGTAATACAAGGCATATCGATTTCAATTTCTGTGCCACTATGTAACTTCCGAAAGGAGAAGAAGAATTTAAGGTGAAAAATGTATTTTAAATTCCCTTGAGTGTACGAAATATGCAAGGTTTAGCAAAGCCCCATCCAAAAATGTTAAATTAAAAAAGTACGAAAAAGCTAAAGTCGGACGGGGCCGACTATATGATACACTCCACTCTCTATCCGAATACAATTCAAAACTGGAAGAATTTATTTATAGACTGATATGACCTGACCCAGTTTGTCAAATCGAAAATAATATTTGTATTGGGGCTATATCCAAACATGGAATGATGTGAATGTGGGAGCGAAATTTGTATGGGAGCTAAACATAAAACTGAACCGATCTGACTCATTTTCACCCCTGGTTTTTCTAGTTGAAATATAAGATACTTTGACGGACTTGCAGAAGATCTATTAAAATATGTGGATTATGTCTGAGAGCTATATATAAATCTGAACCGATCTGACCCATTTTCACCACAGGTGTTTCTAGTTGAAATATAAGATGTTTTTTAAATTTTTAAGAAGATCTGTTAAGAAGAAAGGTGTTGTTCCTAGAGTGGAAAAAGTCAAATCGAGAGAGAAATTTGAATGGGAAAATCTGAACCGATTTTTAAATAACTTTCGTCTTATCCCGAAAAACTTCGTTGCGCAAAGGTTCATTTGATACTGGCGACAATTGTGACCGGTACTTTGATTACAAGAATAGGTGGACAGACAGACGGACATTGCTAAATCGATCGACAGAAATTGATTCCAAGTCGATCGGTATAATTAACAGTGGGTCTATCTCATTTCCTTTTGGATGTTACAAACAAAGTGTATAAAAATCCCACTCATAGAGGTAAACGAGAAAAATATCCCTTTTTAGAGGTAAATTTCGGGTACTAGTTCTACCGTTTACCGTAGCTCAAAGTATTGCGTGGTTTAAGTTCTACAGTGATCCAAAGTTGGTTATCTCAAAGGTTTTTCTGAAAAGATGGCTTCTTTATCGATATCATAACTTTTGATCGCGTCATCAGATTTTAACGATATTGATATCATCTGAAAGACTTACATCTTCTCTTTCCGAATTTGTATGAAAATATAAATGTCCTTGTGGTTCAAAGGATTCCAAAATTAAAAATAATTTTAATACTTGTTTATCCTGAAAAACATTTTCTTTATTTTGTTTTGTGTTTTAGTTTATGTTATTCTCCATAGGTTAGTAAATTACGGCTATTTTTCTAATATATTTCGTTATTCCAGCAGGCCCAAAATTGTTCATTAGAGTCGCTTCAAAATATAATGTGCCGATGTTCCCGACTAAAATGAAAGATTCGTTTGTTTTACGGGTTCTCCCAAAATATTTCGCTTTTATCATTGTCCGTAAGCTGGACGCGTTCAAAAAATCTATAAAACAGGGTTTTCTTGAAAAGAATTCACGATGAGAATGGTGTTGAGAAAAAAAAAACATTAGAAATTAAAATCATGCCTGAGCCTTATCAAACCATATTAAAAACTTATCAATTGTCCAGGTATAAAAACAAATTTTTACGATTGTTTGTCCATTTTTTATAAAATCCACTAAATTTCCAACTTTTTAGTTGGATTTGGGAGGAAAACTGCACATACACTGTTATAATAACTCCGTGCGACACGATTTCCGTCCTACTAAAGAGACTATAGGTCACTATTAGTAAAATTGCACGCTCAGTTTTTTTATTTCGTGGTTGTTTGTCCTTTTTAGAGGACTTTTATTTTCCAAAAGATATATAAGTTTTAATAATTTAGTTTCGTACTTTTGCGTGTCACAGAACGATATAGGCATCAAATGTAAGAGAAGAATATCTGTTAAAAACAAACTTCAAACTTCACGCTAAAAAAGTTTATTTAGATTATTCGTGTTTATTTTTTATGGAGAGAAATTTGAAATGGTTGTTAATGCTAAACTTTTATAGATAGAAGTACGAAATTTGAAGCAATTTTGACAGATATTCTTCCATTGATAGACCAAAATTTCATATCTCGCAAACTATATATCGTATTGGAATTTCGTTTAGTTCGTAGAAAACAAAAGCTGTTGAGCTGTTATTTTGCATTTGAAAAGGTGTAATTATGTTTTCGATTTCCTTTTCAGACAGGCCGAGGCCGACCGATGTATCGGCAATTATAAATATTGTTAAACTATTGTCTTATTTATTCATTTTAAAAAGAATATTCTGCTTATTGCTGCCAACATCGATTTAATTACAGAAATGGTAAAACCTTCTAAGCCAAAAAAAATGAAGCAAAACTTTCTTCGTTTTTCTCTGTGAATGTATTTTGGAAAATTTATTTAAAGCATACCTTGGGGATGTAAGGTTTTATGGCATGCGATCGCATGTAAATATATGGCCGAAATTAACCTTAAGTTATTTATAATGTTATAATAGCCATTTGTCATCGATTAAAAAATAAAATAATTTCTATCGAAAGCTTCGAAAATCGTTTTGGCGTTTGGCGTGACACTGACAATTTTCATTTATGATTTGTATTAATATATATATATTAAACTAAGAATCTTATGACGTTTTTTATTTTAGCTTACATGGGAGGTAGGCGTGGTTATGGGCGGATTTTAACAAATAATAGTTTTTGATCTAATTTAGCGATATAAAGAATATATGCAAAATGTCAAGGCCCTAGCTCTGTTCCTTCTAATTTTTGCCGCAACTTGTATGAATATATTCCACTGTGCGGTGCCATGCTTTCTAGTAAATAATAAAATAAAAATATTTTATCTATTTTTTCTATTTTTCCATCAGAAGCCCGCCGTTCCAATGTGGAACATAAGTCCGCGGAAGCCCTAATTTTTATGAATAATGTTCATAATAAAAAACAACACAAAAATTTAATGTTGTTTTCATGTTTATGACACCAAAAACCACAAAAAAATTGTACATACAGACCCTCGACGTAATGTTTGTAAACTAGCGAAATGAATTTCTTTATTCGTCTCAAATTCAATTTATTATTTCATCAAATTGATGTGAGTTGCGTGTTGAACAGAACAACAACTGTCTAAATTCATTGCTGCTGTTGCGAATTATTTAAATGCCAGCAGCACATTTTACAAATTACTTTAGTTGCTACAAAACACGGCCATATAATCAGCGAATCATATTCAAAATCCTATTAACACTTAATAGAAATGCAAATCGGAATTATAATATTGCCAACATTGCCAACTAACACACAAACATATTTCCAACATGAAATAATTTACATAATTCATGCCTCTGGGAGGCTTTATGAGGCTTCTTTCATTCGTTCGCTGGTTCGTTCACTCGCTCGCTCGCTCACCCGTCACTCATCGCATTAGGGAAATACAGGAAATAAACAAATGGGGGAAATGACATTTTCGTGAATTATTACCGCCAAGTGAATAGCGACCACATTATGAATATAGATAGAAGTGCGAATTTAGGTATTAGAGTGGGGGGCGGTGTGCTTAAATTACGCCCTACAGATTTGGGAAAATTTTCCGTTTTTTTTCTGGTCATTCATTATATTATAAAGGGTGAATTTTTAAAAGCTATAGGAAAGTTTTTCAAAAAATTCAGAAAAATGCATGAAATCTTTATTTGAATCGATAGTACGGTCCATATAATTTAATGTTTGAAGATTATTTCATGCACATGTTGACCTTGACTGCGCCTCAAATGGTCCATCCGCTTAGTCCAATTTTGGCATGCACTTTCCAGCATTTCGGCCGGTATCTCACGAATAAATGCTTCAATGTTGTCTTCCAAGCTGGCTTGTCTGTATTGACATGAGCTTTAACACCACATATTGTACCAGATTTTCTTTAAAATTGACACAACATTTTATAATCGAACTAGAAACACCTATGCTGAAAGTGCGTATGATCGGTTCAGATTTAGATATAGCCCCCATGCAAATGTCGCTCCCGATTTGACTTTTTCTTTAAAATTGACACAACATTTTATAATCGAACTAGAAACACCTATGCTGAAAGTGGGTAAGATCGTGGGTAAGATCTTATAATATAATATAATACCTACTTTGAAAGTGATAAGGAACCACTTTTTAATGTAGATCCCTTACAAATTGCCTCATTTTAATTTTTAACCCTCAAGAACAAATTTGACATCGGATTCAGATTATATTATATTTCAACTAAGAATACAAAGTCAAATATATGTGTCCATACTTTGCAATAACCCAAATGGGGCCCCCATTCTACTCTAATACAGCTCTAGAAACTACGTCTTACATCGGATCATGATATATTTTAACTTTGAATACCTATCATGAATGAGAAAAATATAGGCCCATGTTTTGGACCAGGCTCCAAATGTTGTTATAGGCCTTCTTTCAAATGTCAGTCCGATTCATCCTATTACTACTGTATAATTTGCATTTGTCTCCCGGAAAATTGTGTCTATTATTTACCATATTTGTTAAATATGACTAAAGATGATTCTATACTGTATAATTTATATGAACTGCATAAAATTGCTCCCATGAAACACCTGGGTTTAGTAATAAAAGCGGGGTATATACGCAGGGAGTGGTGTAGGGTATTATATAGTCGGCCCCGCCCGACTTTAGCCTTTCCTTACTTGTTCTGGATGCATTGGTAGCTCTTGCAATGCTTCTGGCTGGTATTCACTCCAAAATCGACAATTCTGGCTATTTACGTACCCATTGAGCCAAAAATGAGCTTCGTCGCTGAACACAATTTTTCGGTAAAAGAGTGGATCTTCGGCCAACTTTCCAAGAGCCCATTCACCAAAAATTTTACGTTGCGGTAGGTGGTTCGGCTTCAATTCTTGCACCAGCTGTATTTTGAAAGGCATCACTCCCAAATCCTTCCGCAAAATGTTCCACGTTGTTGAGTAACAGAGGCCCAATTGCTGCGAACGGCGACGAATCGATAATTGATGGTCATCATTAACACTGGCCGATACAGCTGCGATATTTTCTTCAGTTCGCACTCTACGTAAGCGTGTTGGTGGTTTAATGTCCAACAATGTAAATTTGGTGCGAAATTTAGTCACAATAGCCCGAATATCGGCTTTCTTAACAGAGCACGCATTTTGATAATACAATTCAATAATTTGCAAGCGTTGTTCGTTTGTAAGACGATTCATGGTTAAATTATAGACCAAACTGAAGATGTTTGACAGTTAAACAAAACACGAAACGTGTGTCAGCTGTTTAAACCAGTGTTGCCAAAAAGATAATAGCTAAAAAGTCACCCTTTATTATGGGGGCGCTAATAGCTTAAGACTTGACAATTTTCTGTAAAACTAAAGGCAATTTTCTGGGAATCAGAGCGAAAGAAATATATTCGTACCTCTTAAACAAAAAAAACGTATGCATTTTAAATTTAACTTATGACAATATACTTCGATAATGGAGCCATCCTAGTTTCTTCAGATATATTTCATATATAGAAAAGTACAAATATGCAAATTCTCAGATTAAGCGGAGAATACAAGCTAAATTTATGTTCCATTTCACATGGAATTACAGAGAATTGCAATTTATTTTCAGTCAAGTTCGAAAAATGCATTATATCAGTACTGATTGCTACCACAATTAAAGTAAGATAAAAAATTTAATTCAGTTAAGATCTGCTGATAGGAAATTGAATTATTCAAGGAATTACTTGTTCGTTAAATCACCGCCAGAAGTAATTGTAGATTTAAAACCACTACTTTGGAACCTATAGTGTTTTTAAACTATCAAATTACTCTTTAGAATTGAGAAATATGACATTTTCGTAATACATATATTTTTTGATTTTTATGTGTGATATATTACTTGAAATTTTATATTTTCATCTATATGGGTAAAATGCACAACGGGCTATAGAGAAAGAATAGACAAGACCCAATAAACTTGGCCGCTTAGGAAGGCAATGAAATTTAGGGGAAATTTAGGAAATAATGACAAATTTCTAGCAACACAATGTTGTGACTGGAAATCAGATCAGATCCATGCACTTGGTGACTCTAAATATAAGATCAGTCCAAGACGAATCTCTTCAGGAGATGACCAAGAAGTTCGATATTCACCTTATTTGTGTGTCATATAAATGGACACCCAATTTACACTATTACCGCCCACCAGTGGTTCAGAATCAAAATCCATCAGCCAAAATTCAATATCTTTTGTTATAGTCGACATTTTTGAGTTCTGTAAAAAATCAAAATTAGACAAAGATCCAAGTATTATTCTGAGGTATTAACACTAAAAATAAAACTATGTCAATCTTTACTCCTGAATGAATTGCAGAACTACCAGTTTGCAGTTTTTGTATGGAGTAATTCGATTTGTTGATTTTTGTTGAATGTAGTATGAGGATAAAGGAAATTTACTCATCTTTTAATCTGCGTGTCTACTTTTCAGAAGTTAATGAGAATAAAATGAGTAAATTGCGTTTTGGAACATTGGAAAAATATGACTCTTTTCACTAAATGCCTCCTATCTTCCTAGGGGACAATTTCGTGCAGGCAAAAGTTACACTGAAAAACACGGGAAACACTTGAACCTTTCCAAATACGTATGTATATATTTCGTTTATGCTTTTGATGGAAAAAAGTTGTGTTGGTCCAAAGTCAAACATTTGTTCAAAAAGTATATTTCTTTTTAATATTTATTACAAACAAAATATATTTGCCACAAATATATTTTTAGCGTCATAATGAAGGTAAGAAACCACAATATCTAATAAAAAAAATTGAGTGCAAAATCTATTAAAATGTGTGAACAACAGCTCGACAAAGTCAAAAGAAAAATTACGTTTTTTTTTTTTTTTCAATTTTCAAAATCTGAAAAACGTGAAAATCTGTAATAAAAAAAATAAAAATTTTCTTCGCATTTTGAACAAATACGTAAAAATATAAAAAACAAAAAATCATTAAATTTTCATTAAAATCGAAATATACAAAATGTAGTCAGCTTTGGGCCGATTTCTAAAATTGTCCGATTTTTAATGTTAATATCGCAAAATAATCCTTGGGTCTAATCTTGGATTTTTACAGAACTCAAAAATGTCTACTAGAACAAAAAATATTGAAATTTGGACGATGGATTTTGATTCTGAACCACTGTGTGCCCTAGAATCAACACCTTAAATCGGATCTTGATCATAACTTCCAGATCATGTTTTTTATACCCTCCACTTCCAGGATGGGGGTATACTAACTTTGTCATTCTGTTTGTAACATCTTGAAATATTGACCTGAGACCCTATAAAGTATATATATTCTTGATCGTCATAAAATTCTAAAACGATCTAGCCATATCCGTCCGTCCATCTAAACGAAAAATGTTACGAAGTCCAAATTCTGCATAAATACGTCTTATAGTCGTAGATCGGTTGGGATTGAAACTGGACGAAATCGGCCCAAAGGGGAAAAAATTCCCTCACAAGGACTGAAAAAACCCATAATAAACCCTAATATTTTAGAGTATTTATGCATATGTTTTCAATAGGTCTGCTTGTACTTACGTGATATTGGGTATGCGCATTCCCCCGATAACAAAAACGTGCACCATAAAACGATTTTTATTCATTGGGGCAAAAAAGGGTTAAAAATGGTACATATCAAACGACAACAGCTAGAAACTCGAAATTCGCTGTGTACATTCCTCTAATTGAGTAGATACATAATATGAGAATTTTTTTTCCAAATTCGTACTTTTAAGGGATAAAATGGGAATAGAGGGATAAAAATGGTACCATCCAAACGGCTGAACCTAAAATAATAAAATTGTATGCATTCCTCTGATTGCGTAGACACGTAAAATAAACGGATTTTTCAAAACTCGTACTTTTTGGGGTTCAAATGGAAAAGAGGGGATAAAATGAGAATAGAGGGATAAAAAAGGTACCATCCAAACAGCTGCACCTAGAATAATGAAATTCGGTGTAGACATTCCTCTGATTGCGTAGACACGTTAAATAGATGGATTTTTCTAAATTCGTACTCTTTGGGGTTCAAATGGAAAAAGGGGATAAAAATAGTACCAACCAAATGACCGCAGCTAGAGTCATGAAATTCGCAGTATACATTCCTCCGACTGCGTAGACGCGAAAAATGAAAGTTTTCCAAATTCTTACTTTCAAGGGATGCAACTGGTACAGGGGATAAAAATAGTACCAACTAAACGAATACAGCTAGAATGATGAAATTCGGTGTGGACATCCCTCTAATTGCGTAGACACGTAAAATAAAGTGATTTTAGATAGCCGTACCCTTGAGGAAAAAGAGGATAAGAAATGGCCGCAGCCAGAATCATGGAATTTGCTGTATACGTTCCTCTGACTGTATAGACACGCAAAATGAAAAGATTTTGCAAAATTCGTTTTTTTTACGTATTATATAGTGTAAACGTATTGGCAGCCTTTTCTTATAAGCTTGGCTTCAAATAATAAAAATATTATATTTAATTTGAACTGGGATATTGTCCTGGCTCAAGACCATTTTGCTTCTATATTTAATAGAATGCAAATTTATTTACAAATGGCATGGTGACACTTATTACTTGGCTGCAGACTACCACGATCATGATTTCGACCATGTCAAAAGTCTTTTCAAAAAAACAATATTATATTTATTTATAAAATTATTTTTTTTTAATATTTGTATTTGTTTTGGTTTGGTTATATTAAAAATAATATATTTTCCTTTAATATTACTGTACTTCAACGCAAATCGACTGCCTCTGTGGAATGCAATCCATGGTGGAGGGTATATAAAGTTTGGCCCGGCCGAACTTAACTCCGTTTTTACTTGTTTGCAGCTAGGAACGTCTATATCAATTTTTCCAAATGATGTTTTATTTCACCTACTGCAAAAGTAGACCATATTTTCGTATTACATTCTATCTAGAACAAAAGTTCAAGATCATAGTTTATTTTGCACAGGTATACCTACTGTATAATTGGAATATATAGCTCCCAAACACATGGGTCCGATTTACACTATTACCTTTTGTGAAACTCAAATATTAGGGTTTTTACACTTATTTTCACCACCACGCACCGTGTATTAACAGCGGCAAAAACTCCCAAATTGCATGTGACCCAAAATCGATTTTACTGATTGAATTTTGTAAAGAACATTCCCAGAAGCATATTCTAACAGATTTTGCCAATTTCGCGGCTAAATTTTGCTGTGGATGCATTTGAGGTCCATAAATGCTACAATAGTTGAAAATTTCATCATAATAGAGGTTATTTTATTGCATCGGAATTTCGTTTAGTTCGTAGATAACAGGTGCTCTTGAGGTATTATTTTGCATTTAAAAAAGAATAATTACGTTTTCGCTTTCATTTTTAGACAGTGGTTTACCTGAAGATTGTATATATTTAGTATTGTTAATTCTCTGCAGTATAAAACTATAATCGAGAGGCCGACCAATGCCTCGGCATTTACAAATGCTGTTAAACAATTGTCTTATTTATTCATTTTGAAAATAATATTCTGCTTATGCCTGCAAACATCGATTTATTTACTGAAATGGTAAAATCCAAAAATGAAGCAATACTTTCTTCGTTGTTCTCTGTTATTTAAAAATTTGGAAAATTTATTTAAATCATACTTTAATTTTATGGCATGAGAGCGCATGTACATATTGAGGCGATATATTAAACTTAAGTTATTTATTATGTTCTAATTAGACAGCGGAATATATCGAGCCCTTAGAGCGGAATTATCGTAAGCGACATTTTCTGAAAATATTTTTTATTGTTGAATTTAAAATTTTATGGGCTGATACATAAATAAAAATTGTCATAATGTCGAAATTGTTAACGTTTATAAAAAAAATTGGGGCTAAGATCTTATCGTAAGTCGCTGCTCACATTTTCAAAGAAAGCTATTTTATCGCAAGCGACAATTTATGAATTTAGGCAAAAACTGTCAGATAATGTAAGATATATTTATAAATGTTTTAGATAGGTTTATCAATATATTGATGCAATAACAAGTGTATTTTTATACCCTAGGCCATAGAATGAAGTGTTCGTCTGTTGGTTGAAAGTACGATAGGTTACGAACGAACTAAGCTAAGAAGTTCGATGTTCCCAGATATTTGTTTTATATATTTTTTTATCGATCCAGAAGAAAAAAGTTTACCCACAAGAACTGAAAGTAGCTCTAAATTATTGCCTTTTTGGAGAACACAAAGCCTTTTTGTATGATTTGTGCCTTGTATACAATAATTTAATATAATTCTTGGAATATTCGTATATTAAGCCAAATACTATATATTTACATGGTTAACACTTATTTTATTCAAAGTGGCAAATTTGAAAAGAAGATAGTGATGAAAATTGGCATATTGCCAGTTGCACAGTTCTATAGAGTTAAAGAGTAAACAAGTAAAAACGGTGTTAAGTTCGGCCGGGCCAAACTGTATATACTATATATAACGAAATAGTACTTCAAGTCAATTTAAAAAATAAATATTTTTATATCTATATTTTCAAAAAAGCTTACATACCATAATTATTGATAGTGGATGCTACAGTTGGTTGTATTTCCATTATATTTTAATTCCAAGTGTACAAATTATGAAAATCCATTATTTCACGTACATAGTGCAAAATAACCTAACTCCATGACCATAACGTACGACTTTCTAAAAGAGTACGACTTTCTAAAATCTCTTATATTTTACGTGTCTACGCAATCAGAGAAA
Source organism: Polietes domitor (assembly GCA_947397865.1). Lineage (NCBI taxonomy): Eukaryota > Metazoa > Arthropoda > Insecta > Diptera > Muscidae > Polietes > Polietes domitor. Next base: position 54,456,137 of record OX377622.1, on the reverse strand, counting down.
TGTATACACCGATTCTCATTCTTCCAGATGCAGCGGTTTGGTTGGTACCATTTGTATCCCTCTATTTCCATTTTATCGCTTAAAAGTACGAATTTGAAAAATTAACTTTTATATTATGTATCTACTCAATTAAATGAATTTCAAATTCCGAATTTCTTGTTTATAGCTGTTGTCGTTTGATAGTTACCATTTTTCTCCCTTTTTGCCCAATTCACCCCTACGAATAAGAATCACTTTTTGTTATAGGTGGAATGCGCATACTCAATATCAATTTGGACGTCCTAGCTCCTTTCGTTTACAAACTTCAGTTTTCGTTAAGAACGTTAACATAACTGGTAATGATGCCAGTTGATTCTATACACTGTACAATTGAATCATTTTGTAAAGGAAGAATAATTTGGGCCCCTTTAAATATGAATATTTTGCAGATAGTGGGGTGGACGAAATGAATATTTTTATTATTTATTCGTTCAAAGAAAAATTCAATATCAATATTACCTAAAATCTTTTATATGAAATTTAACTATTAATCATAGGAATTCAAATGTGTCCAAAATAGTTTTTTTATTGACGATTTGAATTACTTTTCTGTTCATTTTCCCTTTATAAAATTAGTGTTATCTATTTTATTATGTGCTTTTAATAATTTTTTTTATAATAAAAAGTGTGTTTTTACTAAAATTTCGAGGTTTAACCGAAAAAAACTTATATCATAAGCGCCATAGTTTTTCAGTATTTGTAGTCGCAAGTACAATATTTGTATCGCAAGCTCCAAAAGTACCGTATGGTGTAAACAAATGATACATTTTTGATAATAATTCGTAGGGTACGGCGGAATTAAAACATTTTGCATTAAAACATATTTCATTTTATGCAAATATTTCAAAATAATCAATAAAAACCTTCTCCTGTAAAATGTGTGTTTTGGCGCGTGCGATCATTCCGCGCTAAGGGCTCGATATGCAATTGCATATTTTGATTGGATGGTTGTATCATTTCGGTAATGCTACACAAATGTTTCTCATCAAAAATTTATTCGAACTATATAAACATTTCTTTCAATATTTTACATATTTTATGCAAAGTGCTTATTTGCATAAATCGAGCATATGTTAAATATATGCAAAAAATTTAAACTTATAAATCGCTATTTATTTTATATAATAAACCGCATTGATGTATTATAGCTAATTAATAGATTAGATATGATACTTTATATCTTTAAAGCGCTCTCCTAAAAATATACGAAATAAAAGATGTGACGTTCTTGCACGAAATGAGCGATATCTTCTTAGCGCGATCTAAAGGGTAATTTTAAGATTCTTTTTTGACGTTAATACTGACACATACCTCAATTTTTTGCAATTTAAAAACAATTAAAAGATCAATACACAACATTTAATTTTTACAATAGGTTGACTAAGTCTTCGGTATATATACTTTTCAATGAGCTCTGAGAAATTTGTTAAGTATGTTACTTGTTACAAAAAATCATCATTTTTATACTCTGTAATTAAATGCAAAATTAAAAAATATTGTTGTCTATCCAAAAATTTAGTAAAATAAATAAATTTTGCGATTTCAAACTGATATTACAAAATTCATATTTTGTGAATATGCAATAATGTGTTCGCATATTCACTACATATGTTATTGCATATATTTTGCATAAAAATGCATATTTTAGATTCACCTAAATACCAAATTTGAGCTCAATCAGACTATAATTGAGTTTTGCATAAAATTCCGCTGTCTAGTTATAATAGTCGTTTGTCATCATTAAAAAATAAAATCTTTTTTATCAAAAATTTCGAGAATCATAAAAATCTAAATTTGTATGTGGGCGTTGAGCGTAGCACTTACAATTTTCATTTATTTGTGGACTCGAATGCAATCACTGGTAATAATTTTTATTAGCTTATATATTAAAATAAGAAATTTATGACGTTTTTCATTGTATGTTACATGCAAGGTAGGCGTAGTCGTGGGCGGATTTAAACCAAAACTTGTTTTTGATCTAATTTGACAATATAAGGGATGTGTACGAAATTCCAAGGCCCTAGCTATTATTCCACTATTCCAATATTTTTCCGCATTGGTGCTAAACTGTCCCATAAAACTGAAGCTTAGGGAGGTGTTGTGAATGGAGAAAAAAATTCTACTAATATTCTAAGTCACCGAACAAATTAAAGCTGTAGATATATAAATAAAATATCAGTACAAGTTTGGATATTTAATATAAGTATGCTACATGAAATTACAAGATAACGAGTTGCGTTTTGGGATTTATTTTCCTCAGTTTATTCAAATATTTCCAAGCAATATTTTTATATTTACGATTATGAACCGGGTACCCCCTGGCGTATGATTATAGTAATACTCTCTTGATAATAGTACTCATACGAATTAAAGTGCGGTCATGAATTCTAATTTTAGGATTTTAGGAAAATCATTAAATTATTTGCCACAATGTGTCACATGGTTCGGGGCGGGTGGGACAAGGGGCAACTTAATTTTATCACCAACTTTTCAAGTGCTTTGGCAAACAATCATAAATGTCACATAGCGATAAAAAGTTAACGAAAACCCGAACATTGTGTGAGTGAATGTTCATGTGTATATGTGTTTGTGTGTGTGTTGGTGTGCGCCTATACACAGAAACTATAAACATTTTTATTGACTTTTGCTGGCGTTTGTTCGTAGAAGTATTTCTTAATTTATTTGGTGACAATATCATTAATTTCCGACCCCCTTGCCTCCCCACAATCGGTGGCAAGTGGAGAGGACAAACAAACCCAATCAATAAACATGTCATTGGAAAAGAAAAAGCAAAAAAGTAAAGCCGTTGCCTGAAACAAGAATAGGGTGTGCTGCCAGGGAATTCAATACAAAACCCTAACATTAAACCAAAGTTTGTCCTTTTTTCTCAGTCTCGCTCTCGACTACACTTTAGCTTACTTTATGAATAAACTTTAATGTTGACTTGCGTCTTGGACCGCTGCTATGTTGGCATTGAAATGATTAATGGGCCGGATCGATTTTATCGCCCTTCTGACCGAGATGGTCCAGCACTTTGTCAATGGACTCAAGTACATAATATGTTCTCGTCAGCTGTGAGGCTGTCTTTCGGGTCTGCACAGAATTTGAACTTTATTATGGCCATGATATGATGGGGGGTCAGTATTGGAAAATTAGACTCTTAAATCGTCCCATTCCCGAAGATAAGCTGTAGAGCCAATTATGTGCGTGTTTTTTTTTTGTTTGTTTGACAACATTGAAATCAAAGTCAAAGGAAATTCGATGGAGACACAGGAACATGAACATCAATTCGATCCACATATTCCGTTCACACAATGTCATTGTACATTAGAGCATATCGACGAAATAATGATTACACTGTGTGCAATTTTTTAAATTAGTTTTTTTCGTTTGTATTTTTTTGGTCTGTAATCAATATTTGATTTGAACTGGGATATTGTCCTGGCTCAAGACCATTTTGCATCTGTATTTAATAGAATGCAAATTTATTTAATTTTTTTTTTAATTTTTAAAATTGTATGACAAAAAAGACCCGTGTATTTTTATTTTTTATTATTATTTTAGTAATAGATAGTGGAGTATCTCAGTGTGGAAGTAAAGAAAAAACAAATGAAATTAAACGAGTAAAAACGGGGTTAAGTTCGGCCGGGCCGAACTTTATATACCCTTTATATACATGGATTGCATTCCACAGAGGTTGTCGGTTTTCGTAGAAGTGCAGTAATATTAAAGGAAAATATATTTTTTTTAATATAGGCAAACCAAAACAAATACAAATATTGAAAAAATAATTTTATAAATAAATATAATATTTTAATTATATTATATCATTATTTATTTCAAATCTAAAAATTAATATTCTTATATTTACATTTTCAAAAAGCTTAAATACCATAAATATTGGTAGATAGTGGTCGCTTGTATTTCCATTCTATTTTAGTTCCAAAAGTAAAAAATTTTGAAAATCCATTATCAGATGTACATAGTGCAAAATAACCTAACTTCATGATTCAACCAATTTTTGCCGTAAAAGAAAAATTACGAATTTGAAAAAAACTTTTTATTTTGCTTGTCTATGCAGCCAGAGGAATGTATACACCGAATTCCATAATTCCAGCTGCGCCCATTTGGTTGATACCATTTTACCCCCTTGACATTTCTACGCAATTAGAATTTCATCATTCTAGCTGTAGTTGTTTAGTTGGTACTATTTTATCCCTCTGTACCATTGCATCCCTTGAAATATCCGTTTATTTTTCGTGTCTACGCAGTCAAAATAATGTATTCTCCGAATTTCATGACTCTAGCTGCGGTCATTTGGTTGGTACTATTTTTATCCCCTTTTTCTATTTTGACCCCAAAAAGTACGAATTTCGAAAAATCAGTTTATTTTCCGTGTCTACATAGTCAGAGGAATGTATACTCCGAATTTCATGACTCTAGCTGCGGCCATTTGATTGGTACTATTTTTATCCCCTTTTTCATTTTAACCCCAAAAAGTACGAATTTTGAAAAATCCGTGTAATTTACTTGTATATGTAATCAGAGGAATGTATACACCGAATTTCATTATTCTAGGTAAAGCCGTTTGGTTGGTACCATTTTTCTCCCTCTAATCCCATTTTACCCCTTAAAAGTACGAATTTGAAAAAAATACTTTTATGTTATGTATCTACTCAATTAGAGGAATGTACACACCGAATTTCGTGTTTCTAGCTGTTGTCGTTTTATATTTACCATTTTTATCCCTTTTTTGCCCCATTTCACCCCCTACAAATAAGAATCACTTTATGGTGCACGTTTTTGGGGTATAAGGGGAATGCGCATACCAAATATCGAGCAAATATAAACAGACATATTCAAAAAACATGCTTAAATACGCTAAAATATTAGGGATTATTATGGGTATTTTTAGTCCTTGTGAGGGAAAAATTTTTCCCTTTGGGCCGATTTCGCCCCGTTTCAATCCCAACCGATCTACGACTATAAGACGCATTTATGGAAAACTTGAACGTTCTATCTCCTTTCGTTTAGCGTGCTAGCGTGCTTTCAATAGACGGGCGTACGAACATGGCTAGATCGTCTTAGATTTTTATGACGATCAATAATAAATATACTTTGTAGGGTATCAGGTTGATATTTCAAGGCGTTACAAACGGATTGACAAAGTTAGTATACCCCCATCCTGGAAGTGGAGGGTATAAAAACAAATGAAATTAAAATGTTCGGGAAATTTTCACTGTTGCGTCTACATAAACGCTACCTAAACGGTGTTAAGAATCATTCCAAGGAAGTTCATATGTTCTAGAAAGTTGTTTATTGAGATCTTAAGTATAATTTGTAGTTGATTGTTTCTTTGAATTTGGTTTGCTACCTATGGACCTGAACAGGGGAAAAAAGATTAAAATTTTTTGTCTTTTATCACGCAGTGGTGTCCGTATATGGCTATATTTTTTCGTGTTGCACTGCGTTAGTAAAAAATATATTTTTTACTTCCGCAAGAGGCGCTTCAACTTATTTATTTATCCATCAAGTAGACATTGTTTTCTTCATTAGAATGCCAATTATTGGAAAATAAAATATATTTTTATTCCGATTGCAAATATAACACTACTCAACAAATTGAAAAAAATTTCATGTACTCCGGATGCGATAATTTTTTCTGTGTAGATAACCTTGACAAATCTTATTACTTTTACGTAAAGTCACATAACCTATGAGCAAAATGAGACAAAGATCATGAAAATCGATGCACGCGTTTCGCTTTTATTCGCAATTGAGTAAAGGTATGAATTTCAAAAATTTGCTCGACATATGCACAACTTTGTCTATGGTAAGGTTTTTTCTTTTTTTTTTGATTCTCAGAATTAACAAAACGGAATAAACAAAGGGTTATTTAATTTTTATGATTGCGTAAGCAAAGTAATAAACGCTAATAAATGTGCGTGAACAATTAAAAGGAAAAAAGGAAAGGGGACTTTTTTAATTATTTGGGTTTTCCGTTGGCTACCTGTATTATTTTTTTACAGAAATGCAACCCACATTTAAGGGTGGTCATTATTCGGAAAATTTAAGACTCACACATGGTGAAACAGGTATGTAGCCACCGTAAAAAAATATACACCCATTTATAAGTACCTGTCAGTAAAATACTAAACAATACACAGTATAAATAGGTCTTCATTGATCGATTTTACTCATTCAACAAGTGTCGACGAACGCGATAGTTAAAATGAGCAAACGTTCGCGAGGATTTGAATGCAATACCAATCCAAGTAATTTTTGTTACATGTGCGCCATGCTCGTCACTCACATCGCCCAGGTTGTCCGGAAAGAAGTCCAAGTGCGAGTGTAGAAAATGTATCTTAAAAAAAAAATTAAATCTTTAGGCAAAAAATAAGTTTTTTCCTTTATATATTCATTTTTAACTTGGAAACTGTTGCTTGTATAGGAAAACAATATATGAACAGATTAAGGGAATTGTAATTTTAAATTTTTTAAAATTTAATTCAATTAAATCGGGCTAGTGGTTCCCGAGTTATGCCGGACGAAACAAATGAACCAAAAAAAAATTTTTAAATTTTTGAAATTCATACCTTTACTCAATTGCGAATAAAAGCGAAACGCGTGCATCGATTTTCATGATCTTTGTCTCATTTTGCTCATAGGTTATGTGACTTTACGTAAAAGTAATAAGATTTGACATTTTTTTTCATTTTTGATTTTTTATGGATTTAAAAAAAAAAATTAAATCTTTAGGCAAAAAATAAGTTTTTTCCTTTATATATTCATTTTTAACTTGGAAACTGTTGCTTGTATAGGAAAACAATATATGAACAGATTAAGGGAATTGTAATTTTAAATTTTTTAAAATTTAATTCAATTAAATCGGGCTAGTGGTTCCCGAGTTATGCCGGACGAAACAAATTAACCAAAAAAAAATTTTTAAAATTTAAAAAAAAAATAATAAAAAAAAAACCAAACGAAAAAAAAAAAATTTATTGCGTTTTTCGAGCTCATGTCAAGGTTATCTACACAGAAAAAATTATCGCATCCCGAGTACATTTTGACTGTTGACTAGTGTAATCACCTGCGTTACGACCGATTGTCTTTATTGAGTTATATTGGCTGTAGAAATTTCACGTTGTTTCTTGTTTTTTTCTCTGTCCGTTCCAATGTCTGTTTCATACGGTTCTGGATGATTTCTTCATGGTTTCTGTTGTTATTTTTGATATAGCCCCTTTTGCTGTCGCTGTTAAAACCATTTGCCCATACATCAATTTGTTTAAGTAGTACCCAAATGTGCTAGAAGATTTACGCATTCACATTTATTTTTTGTTTAAAGAAAGCAACCGAAAAAATGTCTGCACATTAACGCACGGTCGGACCGAAAAAAAAAATGTGATTCATGATTCCTGTGGACACTGACAATGGAATTACAGTGATGCAGGGTGTTACCTCACATAAGGTATAGAAATTCGGAAAAATATATAAAAAAAAATTAAAAATCCCCCAAAACTAAAATTGGGCAAACAAATTAAAAAGGGTCAAATCGGAAAATGAAATTACACAAAAAAAATAAAAATCATCCAAATTAAGAATAAATAAGCGCAAAAAATGGATATTTTTTATATGAAAAATCGTCTAAAAATTATATATATATATATATATATATATATAGGAAAGTTTTTCAAAAAAAAAACGCATAAAATTCAGAAAAATGCATTCTTTATCTTTATTTGAATCGATAGTACGGTCCATATAATTTAATGTTTGAAGATTATTTCATGCAAATGTTGACCTTGACTGCGCCTCAAATGGTCCATCCGCTTTGTCCAATTTTGGCATTTCCACGTTTTTGAGTAACAGAGGCCCAATTGTTGCGAACGGCGACGAATCGATAATTGATGGTCATCATTAACACTGGCCGATACAGCTGCGATATTTTCTTCAGTTCGAACTCTACGTAAGCGTGTTGGTGGTTTCATGTCCAACAATGTAAATTTGGTGCGAAATTTAGTCACAATAGCCCGAATAGTCGCTTTCTTAACAGAGCACTCATTTTGATAATAAAATTCAATAATTTGCAAGCGTTGTTCGTTTGTAAGACGATTCAATTATAGACCAAACTGAAGATGTTTGACAGTGAAACAAAACACGAAAATCTGAACCGTTCTGACCAATTTTCACCATAGCTGTTTCCAGTTCAATTATAGGGTAGTGTTCTAAATTTGAAGCAAATCGAGTGAAATATGTGGTTTCTGGAGCTGAAAAAGTCAAATCGGAAGCGACATTTGTATGGGGACTATTTCTAACTCTGAACCGATTAATATTAATATTAATTAATTAAATAGCGTTCGTCCTTGATCCACAAAACTTACTTGTGCCAATTTTTGTTAAGATCGGACTACAATTGCGACCTGTAATTTGATTACAACAATAGATGGACAGACAGACGGACGGACATTGCTAAATCGACTCAGAAAGTGATTCTAAGTCGATCGGTATAATTAACAATGGGTCTATCCCGCTTCCTTTTAGGTGTTACAAACAAATGCACAAAGACATAATACTCTCGTGGAGTGTATAAATAAGAATTTGGCCAAAAAGTAAAATAGGCCAAAATCTGAAAATGAAATTACGAAAAAAATGAAAATTCGCCAAAAAAAATTGGGTAACTTTTCATATGAAAAATCGTCCAAAAATTTGAATCATTTTTATATGAATTTTCAGTCCACAGAGTCTGCGCTTTTCGTAGTACAGTAACATTACAGAAAAATGTTAAATGTTTTTAATATTACCAAGTAAAACTTTGGAAAAATTAATTTTATAAATAAATATAATATTTTTATTATTTCAAGGCAAGTCTACCAATATGTTTATACTATATATCGAAATATTATTTAAAGTCGATTCAAAAAGTAAATATAATGCAACAATCTTATGAAAAGCTTAAATACCATAAATACTGGGATAGTGGGTGTAATTTCAGCTACAGCCATTTGGTTGTTTGTATTTCCAGCCTATTTTAATGGCAAAAGTACAATCTTTGATAATCCATTATATCTCTCGTACATAATGCAGGATAACTAACTTCATGATTCCAGCGATTTGTTGGCATTTTTCCAACGAAGTTGCAAACATCTTTTAATTTTGCGTTTCTATGCGGTCAGAGGAATGTATACACCGAATTCCATGATTCTATCTCCAACCATTTGGTGGGTACCATTTTTATCTCCTTTATTTCTATTTTACGACTTTAAAAAATCTCTTTATTTTACATGTCTATACAGTTAGATGGATGTACATGATTCAGCATTTTAGCTGTAGACGTTTAGTTGGTATCTTTTTTATCCCTCTGTTCCTATTGTATCCGTTTTAAGTACGAATTTGGTAAAACCTTTTTTAATGTCTACGAAGAGAGGAATTGTATACACCGAATTCCATGATTCTAACTCCGGCCATTTGGTTGGTACATTTGTAAAACCTTTTTCCATTTGACCCCCTAAAAGTAAAAATTTAGTAAAATCCCTTTATTTTACGTGTCTACACAATCAGAGGAGGTACATAGAATTTCAATATTCTAGGTGCAGCCGTTTCGTATTATTTGTATCCCTCTATTCCCATTTTACCCCTTAAAGGTACGAATTTGGAAAAAATACTTTTATATTATGTATCCACTCAATTAGAGAAATATACACACCGAATATCTTGTATCTAGCTGTTGTCGTTCGATAGGTACCATTTTCATCCCTTTTTGCCCCATATCACCACTCTACAAATACAAGTCACTTTATGGTGCACGCTTTTGTTACAAGGGGAATGTGCATACCAAATTTCAAGCATATTCAAACACATGCTTAAATATGTAAATATAAGTGGTATTTTTAGACCTTGTGAGGGAACAATATTCCCTGTTGACCATATCGCCCGACTTAAAATTTGTTTCTCCATTTTTATACACTCCACGAGAGTATTATGTCTTTGTGCATTTGTTTGTAACACCCAAAAGGAAGCGAGATAGACCCATTGTTAATTATACCGATCGACTTAGAATCACTTTTTGAATCGATTTAGCAATGTCCGTCTGCCCGTCTGTCTGTCCGTCTGTCTGTCTGTCCGTCTGTCTGTCCGTCTGTCCATCTATTGTTGTAATCAAATTACAGGTCGCAATTATAGTCCGATCTTACCAAAAATTGGCACAAGTAAGTTTTGTCGATCAAGGACGAACGCTATTTAATTTGAGGCATATCGGTTCAGATTTAAATATAGCCCCCATACAAATGTCGCTCCCGATTTGACATTTTCCGCTCTAGAAACCACATATTGTACCCGATTTTCTTTAAATTTGGCACAACATCTTATAATCCAACTAGAAAAACCTATGCAAAAATTGGATAAGATCGGTTCAGATTTAGATATAGCCCCCATACAAATGTCGCTCCCGATTTGACATTTTCCGCTCTAGAAACCCCATATTATACTCGATTTTCTTTAAATTTGGCACAACATCTTATAATCCAACTAGAAATACCTACGCAGAAAGTGGGTAAGATCGGTTCAGATTTAGATATAGCCCCCATACAAATGTCGCTCCCGATTTGACATTTTCCGCTCTAGAAACCCCATATTATACTCGATTTTCTTTAAATTTGGCACAACATCTTATAATCCAACTAGAAATACCTATGCAGAAAGTGGGTAAGATCGGTTCAGATTTAGATATAGCCCAAATACAAATGTTGCTCCCAAATGTTTAACCGCTCTTGGCCAAACTATTCATATTTTATTTCACCTATTTCGTTCCAGGTTTCAATATACCCCCATATAAATGTCCTTTCCGATTTAAATTTTTTTGTCAAACACATACATTTACAGTTTTCACTTTTTCACCCAATTGTATTCGGATAGAAAGTGGAGTGTATCATAGAGTCGGCCCCGCCCGACTTTAGCCTTTCCTTACTTGTTTTTGGGTGATTTTGTCCCCGATGATTTTTCAAAGCTTTGCCAAAACTTCATTATTTGCCTTGGTCCCACTGTATGACGCAAGCATGCGCTCCCATTTTTATCATACCTTAACCGGCATAATGAGAACAGCTGCCTACCTCAAGATTAATGGATTAGCACGGACTACACCTGCTAAGTAAGTAAATATATTTATTGCTAATTTACATCTCACCTGCTTTTGGCGAAATGTCATTTATTAGTCTGGAATTCTCAAAGGCAATGGATGCTACCTATATACATACATTTTAAAATGGGACTTTTTTGCATTTTTATTTCATTATTTATGTCTTCAAAATCATTCCACTGTGCTGGCAACATTGTGACAACAACAAAAATACAACACTACTAGGCTGGAATGGATAACAGCTACATAACCATACGCAAATGAATGTTTGATGATTGAAATTTTAAATTGATTTATTTTTCTGTTTTTTCTCTACGAATTCATGTTTCTGAGTGAAGACGAATATGTTGTCCTTATCTACGGTTTTCAGCTTTATTTCAGAATCTATTCAAATTGAGATTGATATTACTCATATATCACCCATCAACCTTCATATATTAATAATTTATTAGACCATCACATAGTGAGGCGCCTTTGACAAAAAAAATTGGAATTTAAAACAACTAAAAAGGCGTTAAGTTCGGCTGGGCCGAATCTTATACACCCTCCACCACGGAGTCCATTCCACAGTGTTACCGGCGGATTAGAGGTTGGCAACATAGAAGTGCACTACCATATTAGGAAAATTGTGATGCTTCATTATTATAATATTAATAGTCCTCTACAATATATAAAAATAACACTTCAAATGGAATCAAAACGAGAACATTAGGCAGCAATCTTCAAAAATGTACCCTATTTAGCTAGTAAAAATTTCCCTCAAGCCCGATTTTCCCTATTTGCAATTGCTTGATTCCAGCGACAGCCTAAATGTCTGTAACATTTTGATAGGAAAAGTTCTAATACTGAAGATCCAATATGTTACAGACTGGAATATACTCACCTAATTCCATGATTTTAGCTACAACCGTTTGCTTGGTAACAGTTTCACTCTCTTTTTCATTTTGACCCTAGTCAGACTAGTGCTAGTACTGAATATCATAATTATTGGTGCCAAATTTAATCCCGTTTAGATCCCGAAGGTACGAGTATTGAAAGATCTACATTTCAAAGAAATGTACACACCGAATTTCATTAATATAGCTGTAGCCATTTGGCTGGTACTATTTTTATCCCAATTTGCCATATTTTCCGTCTAAAAGTACAAATTTCGGAAAAAAATCTTTTTATTTCAAATCTTCACAGTCAGATGATTGTATTCACCGAATTTCATGATTTCAGCTGTTTGGTTGGTACCATTTGTATGCCACTTTTCCAATTGTTTCCCTTAAAAGTACGAATTTTCAAAATGCCTCTATTTTACGTGTCTACGCAATTAGAGGGATGTGCATTCCAAATTTCATGTTTCTAGTTGTTGTCCTATCATTGGTACCATTTTTATCCCTTTTTGTCCCATTTTGCCGGCTAAGAGAAGTGGACGTAACAAATTTAAAGTGCACATAAAGCAGAAATTAAAAAATGCTTAAATTGTCTAAATATTAGGGTGTATTTTCAGTCCCTGTTAGGGAAAAATTTTTCCCTCTCGGCCAGACAGACGGAAATTTTGTCATTCCGTCTATAACACCTTGAAATATTCATCGGGGACTACATAACGCATATATATACTAGGTCATGGAAAAATTCTAAGACGATCTAGCCATGTCCGTCTGTCTGTTTAAAGTACGCTAACTGCCGAACGGAATGAGCTAAGCTGGTTGAAATTTTACTTAAATATGTCTTATTGTTGCAGATCGCTCAGGATTAAAAGTGGGCGAAATCGGCCCAGAGGGAAATTTTTTTCCCTAACAAGGACTGAAAATGCCCCCTAATATTTAGATTATTAAAGCAATTTTTTTTTTGAAAATTTTTGGTTTATATACACTTGAGTTTTGTTGCGCACATTTCTCTACTAACGTGAAAACAGCAAAAAGTACAAAAACAATTTAGCAGGTTAAATGGGCCAAAAACGAATAAAAATGGTACCAATGATACGACAACACCTAGAAATATGAAATTCGGTGCGTATATCCCTATAATTACGTAGATACCTAGAGTAGAGGAAATTTTTTGAAATTCGTACTTTAAGGAATACAATTGGAAAAGAGGGATAAAAATGGAACCTACCATTGTCACACTGAAGTTGAAATCATGAAATTCGCTGTATGCATTCATCTGTCTGTATAGACGCGAAACGCAAAGGAATTTGTCAAAATTTGTACTTTTAGACAGATAATGGGACAAAAGGGGATAAAAAAGGTACCAAACAAACGGCTGCAGTTAGAATAGTGAAATTCGATGTGTAGATGCGATAAATAAAGATATATTTCGATATTCGTACCTTAAGGATAAAAACGGGATGAAATTGGTACCAAGCAAACAGCTGTATTCAGTTTTCACACTCGCCTGTCTTAATAGACACGCAAAATATGATTATTTTCCCAAATTCGTACTTTTAGGGTCAAAATGAAAAAAAAAATGAAACTGGTATTAAGCATATGGATGTACCTAGAAACATGAAATTAGATGTGTACATTCCAATGTGGACCCGAAATATAACAAATCTTTGAAATTTGTACTTTTCAGTCACTTTGTCTGTAACTGAATCAAGAAATTGCAAATGGAGGGAAATGTTTCTCCCTAATGACACCTGACAATACAACTATTATTTAGGACACACTTTTAAAGATTTCTGCCTCATGTTCACTTTTCGATTACAATTGCAGTATTATATTTATATAGCAAGACTATATTTTATTATAATAATGAAGCAATGAAATTTTTTAACAGTGCGCATAAGTATACCTTATAACTTCAAATAGTAAACAAATGCATAAAAATATCACAATTTTCCTAATATGCTTCCGCACTTCTATGTAAAGCCGACATCCAATAATCTGTCGGTAATACTGTGGAAGGCACTCCGTCGTGTAGGGTATATAAGATTCGGCCCGGCCGAATTTAACTCCTTTTACTGGTTTAGCATTCGGATACATTTTTTATTGCATCAGGCCACAACGTTAAAAATTTGCTTTTCACCCAAATAAATATCTTAGACTAATTGAGGTTATTCACGAGCACTACAACTGTGCCAAATCGATACATAATTGTGTTTTTTGATCACCCAGTGGCCCCTCCTACAAGGGATCTAAAATTCATCTGAAAATCACCTCCGCTCTAAAAATGTGTAATTTTGTCGAGATTTCTTTCTGTTCAATTGTTACACTAAATTCTTTCAGTGTTGGAAGTAAAGTGCTCAATCCATAAAGGACCACGTTTTAGTGTCCTAAAATGGCAAACCGACTTCGAATGTGTGCTAAAAATATGGAAATGTGGCAACTAGTGAAGGGTAGCATATAGTCTTTGGCATTTCCTTTATTGTTTTGTTTTGTTTTCATCCTTGATATGGATGACTTTAAACGATGCTTTGTCCTCGTTTAAGGTTCTTCAGTAAATCTTCTGAAAGCAAAACAAAATTTACTTGTTGAGATATACCCGCATTACAACGCTGACTTAAATGCCGCATTACACGCCGCGATAATAAACGCATAAACAAGATTTTAACGATGTCTGCTAATGTTTTATGGCCTGTTTTGTTTGTTTGTTTTTTAATGTCTGTTTTTTTCTCTCTCTTAATTTGATTTATTGTTATTATGAAATGTGACCTTTACTGTTGTTGTGTAAAAGTTGGGTCTTGGCCATGCCACAATTTGTTTATGCTTATTATTTTACGATTTTAATGTAATTTGGAAATGCTGTTAATTTTTGGTAAGCTAAACATCATGTTAATGGAATCTCGTGTTCACAGTTAAGCTAAAAGCGGCATGTAAATGTGACCTTTTCATTGAAACTGGGCGAACACGATTTATTTTATTTTAATATTTTGCAATGTTTGGGGAATTGTCCGAAGGAAAAATATCATTTTGTCATTTTTATGCAATTCGGTGTTAGATGAAGTAACAAAATGCAAATCCTCAATTAGTCCCTTATCCGAATGAATTAATACTTCTTAGAGCACGGATTTCAAAAAGCAAAGGTTGAGGGAAGGCTTTCTTAAAGGAAAGCAATTCTTTGAATTAAGCGAATATTTTTCTAAGCATTCTAGTCTCAATGTACAAGAATAAACTATTTTCGTAATTAAACACTGCTCCAATTTTACAATACCATACGATCTATAGGGTGGTTAAAATGTAAGGGCCGATGTTGAATGTGAACCACACCTAAAGTGCACTTCGAAGAAAATCATCTTCAGTGATGAGGCACATTTTCACCTCAGTGAATTCGTCAATAAGCAGAATTGCCGCATTTGGGCGAATGATAATCCAAGAGTGATTGTCGAAAAACCAATACACCCACAAAGAGCGACTGTTTGGTGCGGTTTATGGGCTGGCGGCGTCATCGGGCCGTACTTTTTCCAAAATGAGGCCGGTCAGGCAATTACTATGAATGGTCTTCGCTATCGAGAGATGATAATTTATTATATACAATTATAGACCAATTTCGAAATTGACTAATATTTCAAAATTACTTGAGCATATTGTATATCATAAACTGTTTTACTCCGTATATCCTTTCCTACCTGAATCACAATATGGCTTCATCAAGAATCGGTCAACGGTCACCAATCTTCTAGTATTTACAAATTATTGTATTACTAATTTTGAATTTTGTGTCCAAGTTGACACTATTTATTTAGATTTTAGTAAGGCTTTCGATAGAGTTTCTCGTACTATACTTGTTAAGAAACTTTCTAGATTTGGAATTCATTCTTCTTTATTGAATTGGTTGAGTTCCTACTTATCTAACAGATGCTATTTTGTCTCAATTGATAATTGCAACTCTGATTTGTATGTCGCTACCTCCGGGGTTCCTCAGGGTAGTATTCTAGGTCCACTTCTTTTCACCTTATTGATTTATGATATATGCTCATATTTCCAATTCTCCAATTATCTATTATATGCCGATGACATTAAATTGTTCGCAGGGTTTTCTAGTCTTCAGGATTCCATGTCTCTTCAGTGTGACATTGATCGTGTTTTGACTTGGTGGGAAGTGAATATGTTGCCGCTGAATATTGCGAAATGTTCTCATCTTCCTTATGGAAGGCGCGTAAAAATGATTAACTCTAAATACTATATTAACAATGAGTTATTGGCAAAAGTTGATAGTAAATTGGACTTAGGCTGTTGTTGTCTTTGGCAGTAAATTGAGTTTTAGGTTACATATTGATTATGTTATTCCAAGGGCTTCTTCAGTTCTGGCATTCATAAGGCGCAATAGTAAGGACTTTATATATCCTTACAATCGCAAATTGCTTTATGTTACTTTTGTTAGATCAAAATTGGAATATGCTTCTATGGTTTGGAGTCCATTTTATGTTAATCACATAAACCGTATTGAACGTCTACAAAAGAAATTTATTAATTTTGCTTTGTTATACCCTCCACCTCCAGGATGGGGGTATATTCACTTTGTCATTCCGTTTGTAACACCTTGAAATATTCATCGGAGACCCCATAAAGTATATATATTCTGGGTCGTGGTAAAATTCTAAGACGATATAGCCATGTCCGTCTGTCCGTCTGTCTGTCTGTCTGTTGAAAGCACGATAGCGGCCGAACGAAATGAGCTAGGAGGTTCAAATTTTTCCTAAATGTGTCTTATGGTTGTAGATCGGTTGGGATTGAAAGTGGACGTAATCGCACCAGAGGGAAAAATTTTTCCCTCACAAGGACTGAAAATACCCCTAATATTTTGTGTATTTCAGCATGTTTTTTGAACATATTAGCTTGTATTTACTTGATATTCCCAATGCGCATTACCTTTATAGCATAAAAGGCCACCATAGAGTGATTTTTACTTGTAGGGGGCGAAATGGGACAAAAAGGGATAAAAATGGTACCTTTCAAACGACAACAGATAGAAACACGAAATTTGGCGTGTACATTCCTCTAATAGAGTAGATAAATAATATAAAAGTATTTTTTCTAAATTCGTACTTTAAAGGGGTTAAATGGGGCAAAAAGGATAAAAATAGTACCAACCTAACGGCTGCACCTAGAATAGTGAAATTCTATATATACATTCCTCTGATTGCGTAGACACGTAAAATTAAATTACTTTTCAAAATACGTACTGTTTTGGGTTCAAATGGTAAAAGGGGATAAAAATAGTACCTACCAAATGACAGCAGCTAGAATCATGCAATTCGGAGTATACATTCCTCTGACTGTGTAGACACGAAAAATAAAACGTTTTTTCCAAATTCGTACTTTCAAGGGATACAATGGCTACAGGGGATAAAAATAGTACCAACTAAACGAATACAGCTATGATGAAAATGATTAAATTCAGGGATGTACATCCCTCTAATTGTGTAGATACGTAAAATAAAGAGATTTTAGATAGTCGTACTCTTGAGGGGGCAAAATTGGAAAAAGGGGATAAAAATGGTACCAACAAAATGACCGCTGATACAATCATGGAATTCGGTGTGTACATTCCTCTGACTGCATAGCCACGTAAAATATTTTTTCCCAAATTCGTTTGTTGCTTTTACGGCAAAAAATGGTAGACTCATGAAGTTGTCTTATACTGAGTACGTGAGAGATAAGGTATTTTCAAAATTTATACTTTTGAAATTAAAATAGGATGGAAATACAACCAACCAAACGACTGTAGCTGAAATATACTCTCTATCCCCCAATATTTAGGGTATTTATGATTGCTCCCTTATATTTACTTTATAAATTGAAGTATTATATCCATTATATATATAGTATACAAATATTGGTAGCTTGGCTTATTAATTAAATTTCTTATTTTCATACAGTTAAAATTTGTTGTGGACATTCCTCTTGTAGCTTGGAAGCACCACAAAGAAAATAAAAGTTTTAGCGGGCGAAATGGGACAAAAAGGATAAAATATGGTACCAATGATACGACAACAGCTAGAATCATGAAATTCGGTGTGTACATCCCTCTAATTGCATAGACACGTAAAATAGAGGGATTTTTCGAAATTTGTACTTTTAACGGATATAATTAAAAAGAGGGATAAAAATGGGACCTACCAAACCGCTGAAGTTGAAATCATGATATTCGGTGTATACATTCTGACTATGAAGACTTGAAAAAGGTTTTTTTTTTCGAAATTTGTACATTTGGGCGGAGAATGGGGTGAATGGGGATATCTTTAAAATTTATACTTTTCTTATCACTTTGTCTGTATCTGAAAATGCTTCTTTGTAATGGCGACTGACAATCGCCTAATATTTAGGCATGTTCACTTTCACAATTTCAGCATTTTATTTATATATAGTAGTCGATTTTAAACAGTGCGCAGAAGTATACATTATAGTTTAAAATAGTAAACAAATATAGTAATGTACATAAAATATCACAATTTTCGTAATATGGTACTGTGCTTCTATGTAAAGTCGACATCCTTTAATCTGCTGGTAATACTGTGGAATGCACTCCGTGGTGGAGGGTATATAAGATTCGGCCCGGCCGAACTTAACGCCTTCTTACTTGTTTTCTATTAACTTCACTGATCCTAGGCCTTCTTATGAATCCAGGTGTTTACTCATATCAATATCCCTGCTAGGGATTTGCGTACTTGGGAATACTTTAACATACCAATGCATAGATGTAATTATGCTCTTAATGAACCTATTTTACGTGCTCTAAAAGAATGTAATAATATAAATAAGAAATTTTATTTATATTTTTAATTTTCGCTATCAAATTTTAATGAAATACTAGATTTATTTTACTCTTAGATTTAAGCTAGTCTGTAAGGATCATAATGTCCATAGACTGAAATAACTAAATAAAAATAAATAACGATCTTTTTATGGCCCAAATTAGAAGATATGGATGTGGACGATATGTGGTTTCAACAGGACGGTGCCACTTGCCACACAGCTAACGAAACAATGGCTCTTTTGCGCGACAAATTCAATGGTCGTGTTATCTCACGTGGTGGCGATGCCAATTGGCCGCCAAGATGATGTGATTTGACACAGTTGGACTTCTTTCTTTGGGGTTATTTGAACGAAAAGGTGTACGTCGATAAGCCAGCAACAATTCAACAGCTAAAGGATGAGATAATTCGGCACATTAACGGCAAAGAACCTCAATTATGCCTCAGCGTCATCGAAAATTTGGACCATCGGATAGAGGTGTGCCGCCGATATTTTGTTCCATAAATAATTAAGCCATACCAATATTATCGCATTAAAAAGAAATTACAAACATTTCCTAAGTAATTTATTTTTTATTCAAAATCAACATCGGCCCTTAAAATTTATTGGGTATCACATTCAACTACATTTTGCTATAGCCCTCATACAAACATTAGCCTATCAAATTTGAATTTTTACCAAAAGATTACTTTGACAGGTTTTCCCCGTATACGACGAAGGACTTTTTTATACGAAAGTTATGCTTACACGTGGACACATATTCTTAGAAAGTTCAGCATGTAAAATATATGTAAATAAATCCATGACACTTCATACTAAGTTCTCCCCAAATGTAAATTAATATCAACATTTCGAAAGAATTGGTTTGTTTGTTGATGGTAGGTATGCCTTTTCAAAGTGCCCTCCTAGAAAAACTCTGGCACACAAAGTAAATACATCATTCAGAGAGGCTTTTTCGTATAAAAACAACAACTTGTGTTGGTAGCTGATAAATAGGTTTGTTTCGGAGTACAAATAAGTAGCTGCTAAAAATACCACCCCATCCTTAGACACAACACAACGCAACACATAATACTATTGATATATTTTTTTTAATTTTTTTTTTAGCCACAGGGGCTTATTTATTAAGAGACCCTCCGTAGTACGTGTTTTGCTCACATTAATTAATTTTCCACAATCCCACAAATATTCAAAATATTCCAGATAAAGCTGAAGTCCCACAGGAAACAACCGAAAACGAATGCAAATATTTCATTTCAAAAAAATATTATGTGTAATGTTCTAAAAGGGGTTTGTTTTTGTTTTTGTTTGAGTTTTCGTTTTCATTTTCATTTTAGGCAAATGCCGTTTGCAGCCGTTGTGAGCACATCCACAAAGCAGCTTATTAACTTTTTTTAATTGCCCATGGAAACCAAAGCAAACCTCCATAAACCTTTGCCAGGTGTATTCATCCATTTTGTGCTGCATTAGGACTTCCATCGAAATGGACGAAAAACAAATAACTTATGCAAAAAAACGAGAAACATGAAACTGGCTTTCCGTAATCATCGCAACATTTTTAAAGGTTAACAAATTTAAGCACAACACCCGTGTTCAATTAAATGGGCAACCCCACATGGACCCGGCCCGGCCCAGCCAGCACGTGTACAGGATTCAACTGAGCCAGGAGCTTGGAAGCTAATGACCATAATGGATATGTTAACAAACAAGATTGCCGGAAATATGAAACGACACACCAGGTTTGGGGATTGTGGTGCGATGGTTTCGTTGATTCCTATTTTTTCTAAAAAAAAAGAAGTTGATGAGTCCTCAAAATAAACTATAACATGCTGCATGGAGGCTCAAATTCTACGGCCCTGTATTCTCGAACAACTCATCACACATGCTTTCGTTCATGTTTCCACTGCCCACCTAAAGGTCAACAACGAAATTGAAGCTAATATGGCGTTTGCGTTCGTCATGAGTGGAGTTTCGTCATGAGTTTAGTGGTGCGTGTCAACTTATAATTATTGTGAAATATAATAACAATTTGTTGACATTTTATTTAACTACATAATAAATAGATATACGCCCATGTGCTGACAACCGCATGATTTCAAATCGCATTTTTTTGGCGATTTCGAGTCTCTAAATTTTACATTTCTATTTAAAATTGCTATTTTTAACCAAACATCTTCTTCATTTATCCGCCAGTAAAGAAAGAAAACTGAAAACAATTGTTTAAAGTAAAAATGCGAAATTTAGAGACTCGAAATCGCCAAAAAAAATGCGATTTGAAATCATGCGGTTGTCA
This sequence comes from Polietes domitor, assembly GCA_947397865.1. Lineage (NCBI taxonomy): Eukaryota > Metazoa > Arthropoda > Insecta > Diptera > Muscidae > Polietes > Polietes domitor. The sequence continues at coordinate 54,434,989 of OX377622.1, read as the reverse complement.
GCACATGGGCGATAGCCTGTTCAACGCGTTATTAACTTTTATTGCTGCAAAAAGAAAATCGTGCAATTTATTGCTTAAATATAGAACTTGTGGCCACTCTTCTTTCGTGGTGGTAGGAGAAATTCCCAAAATTATGTTTCATATTTTTTCCGTTTCAAATCAAGTTTTTGCTGAAATCAATTTCGCGGCACGTATTTCCATATGAAAGGTTATAATTTCTACATTTATACATAAATGTCCTTCAAATAGTCCTTGTTTCCACATTAGGATGACAACTATTAGAAGACAAGTAAAAACAGAGTTAAGTTCGGCCGGGCCGAACCTTATATATCCTCCACCATGGATTGCATTCCACAGAGGCTGTCGATTTTCGTAGAAGTGCAGTAGTATTACAGGAAAATATATATATTTTTTAATAATAAAAATAATTTTATAAATAAATATAATATTTTTATTATTTCAAACCACGCTTATAAGGCAAGGCTACCAATACGTTTACATATCGAAATAATACTTCAAGTCAATTCAAAAAATAAATATTCTTAAATTTATACTTTCAAAAAGCTTAAATGCCATAAATATTGGTAGATAGTGAGTGCTCATTATCTCACGTACATAGTGCAAAATAACCTAACTTCATGCTTCATCCAATTTCTGCCGTAAAAGTAAAAAGTGCGAATTTGGAAAAACCTTTTTATTTTGCGTGTCTATGCAGTCAGTTGAATGTATACACCGAATTCCATGATTCTAGCTGCGGCCATTTGGTTGGTACCATTTTTATCCCCCCTTTCCTATTTTACCCCCTTAAGAGTACGACTTTCTAAAATATCTTTATTTTATTTGTCTACGCACTTAAAGGGATAAACACACCGAATTCCATGATTCTAGCTGCGGCCATTTGGTTGGTACTATTTTTATCGCTCTGTACCCATTGTATCCCTTGAAAGTACGAATTTGGAAAAAACCGTTTATTTTTCGTGTCTACGCAGTCAGAGAAATGTATTCTCCGAATTTCATGACTATAGCTGCGGTCATTTTGTTGGTACTATTTTTGTCCCCTTTTTCCATTTTAGCCCCAAAAAGTACGATTTTCAAAAAAATCCATTTATTTTACGTGTCTACGCAATCAGAGGAATGTATACATCGAATTTCATTATTCTAGGTGCAGCCGTTTGGTTGGTACCATTTTTATCCCTCTATTACCATTTTACCCCTTAAAAGTACGAATTTGGAACAAGTACCTTTATATAATGTGTCTACTCATTTAGAGGAATGTACACACCGTATTTCGTGTTTCTAGCTTTTGTCGTTTAATATGTACCATTTTTATCCCTTTTTGCTCCATTTCACCCCCTATGAATAAAAATCACGTTTTTGTTAATGGGGATGCGCATTCCCCAATATCAAGTAAGTACAAGCAGACATATTGAAAAAATATCCTTAAATACTCTAAAATATTAGGGGTTATTATGGGTATATTTAGTCCTTGTGAGGGAAATATGTTTCCCTTTGGGCCGCTTTTGCCCACTAACAATGCCAACCGATATACGACCATAAGACGCATTTATGGAATTTTGGACGTCCTAGCTCCTTTCGTTTAGATGCTAGCGTGCTTTCAACAGACGGATGGACGGACCGACATGGCTAGATCGTCTTAGAATTTTATATTTACTTTATAGGTTATCAGGTCGATATTTCAAGGTGTTACAAACGGAATGACAAAGTAATATATTGGGACTGCTTTTGACTAATTCCATGATTTTCCGATTTTAATGAAAGTTTACAAATTTGTACTTTTGGAAAAGGGAAATAGAACTAAATTTCCGGATTTTCAAAAAATATAAAATTGTGAACACCAAAAATCGGGAATTTTGTCAAAAGAAAATTTGAAAATTTGCTAACTTTGTTCTGGTAGGAGATAGAAATTTTTTATTGTGAAACTGTTGTTGTGAAATTCTTTTAAACAACTTCCAAAAAAACAGTCGATAATATATTAATATCCTGTAACATTTTACGAATAGCATTTTCACAAGTGAATTGGAACGAATTTTTGGTATGGAGTCACAGAGGTCCGGTGTCCGCTTTGCACCCAGAAGGTCTCGGGTTCGAATCGTGGCTCGGGGAAAATTTTTTTGTTGTTTTTTTTATTACTTTTATAAATAAACAATATTTACTTTTTATAATTTTGACAATTTAAACATTTTTACTTAAAAAATGCAAATTGATTGGTTTTTTAGTGTATTTCAAATATTTCATTTTTTATTAATTGCTAATACTAAATAATATCATTAAAATTTATTAGTGTCAATTTATTTACTACTAAATTTAATTAGTATTTATTATATTTATTTGAGTTAAAAAAAGTGGTTAAATTTTAAAGGAAATTATTGTTATTTCTTTTTATTATGATAATATTGGTATGGTTCAATTATGTATGGAACAAAATATCGGCCAACTGGCCGCCATCACTCCTCCATCCGATGGTCCAAATTTTCGAAGTCGCTGAGGCATAATTGAGGTTCTATGCCGTTAATGTGCCGAATTATCTCATCCTTTAGCTCTTGAATTGTTACTGGCTTATCTACGTACACCTTTTCTTTCAAATAACCCCAAAGAAAGAAGTGCAACGGTGTCAAATCACATGATCTTGGCAGCCAATTGACATCGCCACCACGTGCGATAACACGCCCATTGAATTTGTCGCGCAAAAGAGCCATTGTTTCGTTAGCTGTGTGGCAAGTGGTACCGTCTTGTGGAAACCACATATCGTCCACATCCATATCTTCCAATTCGGGCCATAAAAAGTTCGTTATCATCTCACGATAGCGAAGATCATTCACAGTAACTGCCTGACCGGCCTCATTTTGGAAAAAGTACGGCCCGATGATGCCGCCAGCCCATAAACCGCACCAAACAGTCACTCTTTGTGGGTGCATTGGTTTTTCGAAATCACTCTTGGATTATCATTCGCCCAAATGTGGCAATTCTGCTTATTAACGAATCCACTGTGGTGAAAATGTGCCTCATCACTGAAGATGAAAAAATCACGAAGTGCACGATATGCCTAATTAGCCTGAATAACTATAACGCGTTGCTCGATTGTGTATCTTTCCATGATTCAAATTCAGTTAGTCTGAAATTGAGAAATGTCAAATGAAATGCAGAAAAAAACTTGACGTTTAGGTGTGGTTCACACTCAACACCAGCCCTTACAATTTAACCACCGTTTATTTAGAAAGGTTGGTGGGTTAGCCGTTTTCCAGGGCAATTTTTAGTTCCAAAACGGGAATTACTAATGAGCAAATTTAAATTTAGTTAAAGCTAAATTATATACCAATCGGATTTCATTTGCCCAAAAAATCATTAATAATACCTGATTTTGCATACAAATCGAATAAATACAATTCTTTTGTATACACTGCAACCCACCCTACTGGAAGTACTAAACCCTCCAATACAATGTCTGTATATTCGATTCAGCAATTCAGGACTTTTTACTTGTTTTTTTTTTCAATTTAAACTCATACCAAGCACGCCTTTTAAAGCTAACAATACATTAAAACCATAATGCCAGCCTTAATGTAGACGACAATGCTTTGCCAATTTGTATTTCAAATGCATGTCTCCACTTGAGAAGTATTTAGATGGTACCATCAAATATCATAAAAAAATTATGGAGATGACAAGGCCGTCTGCGAGACATGAGATTAATATTTAATGGAAAATTTTACATTTCTGTTTCGCGATTGTTAGAAAAAAGCGAAAAAAAAAACATTAAATAGAGCGCATCATTTAAATTCGTCTCGTCTTTGAAAAGACAACACAATGAAGAAAAAAATGCCAAAGTAAAGAGACGAAAAACATATTTGCACATATATTCATAATAAAGCCAGGGCGTAGTAGAAAAATTTGAAAAATAAAATCACACTGATTCCTCTTCGTTGCCACTATTTATTGAGCGGAGATATGCAGATTATAAATCCTTAAAGCAAAACGTTTAAATTGTAGCAAAACAAAACTGATTCTCGTAATTGTTCGCTTCAAAACATTAACGGTGAAATACCAGTCTTCAAAAGGATATTTTGTAAAGCAAAAAAATTGCGAAGAGGAAGTTTTATGTTTGTACGTATGTTTTATGCTGAACGAGACCATATACATATGAAACTAGAGATCGTACGTAGAAATGCTGTGTATTCAATTTTCCATGGTGATATTTTCACCTTTTTACAGTATGGGGATATACTAACTATGTCATTCCATTTGTAACACCTGGAAATATCGACCTGAGACGTCCAAATTTTCCATAAATACGTCTTATAGTCGTAGATCCGTTAGGATTGCAACTGGACGAAATAGGTTCTAAGAAAAAACTTTTCTCTCACAAGAACTGCAAAACACCCATAATAACCTGTAATATTTTAAAGTATCTAAGCATTTTTATACCCTACACCACTTCGTGGACTAGGGCATTATAAGTTAGTTTCGCGCCAAATGATTGTAACACCAAGAAACAATCGAGCTAGACCCACCTTTAAGTATACCGATTGGCTTAGAATCACCAGCTGAATCGATATAACGAAGTCTGTCTGTCCGTCCGTCCGTCTGCTGTCCATCTAAGCCTGTTCGCACTCTACAGGTCGCAATTGTTGTCCGATTGTCATGAAACTTGGCAGAAGTTATTTTTTCTGGCCAAGGACCATCGGTATTGAATTTGGAGGAAAACGGATCAGATTTAGATATAGCCCCCTTACAAATGTCGCTCCCGATTTGACATTTTCCGCTCTAGAAACCACATATTGTACTCGATTTTCTTTAAAATTGGCACAACATCTTATAATCCAACTAGAAACACCTATGCAGAAATTGGGTAAGATCGGTTCAGATTTAGATATAGCCCCCATACAAATGTCGCTCCCTATTTCACTTTTTCCGCTTTAGAAACCACATATTGTACCCGATTTTTATACCCTACACCACTTCGTGGTCTAGGGTATTATAAGTTAGTTTCGCGCCAAATGTTTGTAACACCAAGAAATAATCGAGCTAGACCCACCTTTAAGTATACGGATCGGCTTAGAATCACCAGCTGAGTCGATTTAACGATGTCTGTCCGTCCGTCCGTCCGTCCGTCCGTCCGTCCGTCCGTCCGTCCGTCCGTCCGTCTGCTGTCCATCTAAGCTTGTTCGCACTCTACAGGTCGCAATTGTCGTCCGATTGTCATGAAACTTGGCAGAAGTTATTTTTTCTGGCCAAGGACCATCGGTATTGAATTTGGAGGAAATCGGTTTAGATTTAGATATAGCCCCCATACAAATGTCGCTCCCTATTTCACTTTTTCCGCTTTAGAAACCACATATTGTACCCGATTTTCTTTAAAATTGGCACAACATCTTATAATCCAACTAGAAACACCTATGCAAAAATTGGGTAAGATCGGTTCAGATTTAGATATAGCCCCCATACAAATGTCGCTCCCGATTTGACATTTTCCGCTCTAGAAACGACATTTTGTAACCGATTTTCTTTAAATTTGGCAGAACATCTTATAAACGAACTAGAAACACGTATGCAAAAATTGGGTAAGATCGGTTCAGATTTAGATATAGCCCCAATACAAATGTCGCTCCCGATTTGACATTTTCCGCTCTAGAAACGACATTTTGTACCAGATTTTCTTTAAATTTGGCAGAACATCTTATAAACGAACTAGAAACACGTATGCAAAAATTGGGTAAGATCGGTTCAGATTTAGATATAGCCCCCATACAAATGTCGCTCCCGATTTGACATTTTCCGCTCTAGAAACGACATTTTGTACCCGATTTTCTTTAAAATTGACACAACATCATATAATCCAACTAGAAACACATATGCAGAAATTAGGTAAGATCGGTTCAGATTTAGATATAGCCCCCATACAAATGTCGCTCCCGATTTGACATTTTCCGCTCTAGAAACGACATTTTGTACCCGATTTTCTTTAAAATTGACACAACATCATATAATCCAACTAGAAACACATATGCAGAAATTAGGTAAGATCGGTTCAGATTTAGATATAGCCCCCATACAAATGTCGCTCCCGATTTGACATTTTCCGCTCTAGAAAAGACATATTGTACCCGATTTTCTTTAAAATTGACACAACATTTTATAATCAAACTAGAAACACCTATGCTGAAAGTGGGTAAGATCGGTTCAGATTTAGATATAGCCCACATACAAATGTTGCTCCCGAATGTTTAACCGATTTTGGCCAAACTTTACATATTATATTTCACCAATAAACATACATGGTGAAAGGGGGTATTAATATACCCTCAGGTATCAATATACTAATATACCCTCATACAAATGTCCTTTCCGATTTAACATTTTTTGTGAAATACATACATTTACAGGATGCAAAAATCCTTTCCGATTTCACATTTTTACCGGACCGACATTTTACATCGGAAGTTTTTCAAATTTTGCAAATTATGTTATATTTATATTTCATACTAAGAATACATACTTTATAAGTGATCTATATGGACCCATTTTTTAATGTAGCGCCCTTACACATGGCCACCTTTTTTATTATTACCCCTGTAGGACCCACAATTTGCATTTTGTATTATATTTCAACTAAGAAGACATATTATGAAAGTCAAATATATGTGTCCATATTTTGGTATAAGCCCCATACAAATTGGGCCCCCATTCTACTCTATTACATCTCTAGAACCCACATCGTACATTAGATCTCGATATAATTTTGCATATCATGTCATATTTCAACTAAGAATACCTACTTTGAAAGTGATAAGGAACCACTTTTTAATGTAGATCCCTTACAAATGGCCCCATTTTAATTTTTACCCCTCAAGAACAAATTTTACATCGGACTTTTATCTTCAAATTTTATATTATATTTCAACTAAGAACACAAAGTCAAATATATGTGTCCATACTTTGGAATAACCCAAATGGGGCCCCATTCTACTCTAATACAGCTCTAGAAACTACGTCTTACATTGGATCATGATATATTTTAACTTTGAATACCAACCGTGAATGAGAAATATATAGGCCCATGTTTTGGACCAGGCCCCAAGTGTTGTTATAGGCTTTCTTTCAAATATCGGTCCGATTCATCCTATTACTACTGTATAATTTGCATTTGTCTGCCGGAAAATTGTGTCTATTATTTACCATATTTGTTACATATGACTAAAGATGAACCTATACTGTATAATATATATGAACTGCATAAAATTGCTCCCATGAAATACCTGGGTTTAGTAATAAAAGCGGAGTATATACGCAGGGAGTGGTGTAGGGTATTATATAGTCGGCCCCGCCCGACTTTAGCCTTTCCTTACTTGTTTTTAAATTAGCACAACATCTAATAATCCAACTAGAAACACCTGTGCAGAAATTGGGTAAGATCGGCTCAGATTTAGATGTAGCCCCCATACAAATGTCGGCCCCGATTTGACATTTTCCGCTCTAGAAACCACATCTTGCACCCTATTTTCTTTAAATTTGACACAACATCTTATAATCCAACTAAAAAACCTATGGTGAAAGTGAGTAAGATCGGTTCAGCTTTTGATATAGCCCTCATACAAATGTTGCTCCTGAATGTTTAACCGATTTTGGCCAAACTTTACATATTATATTTCACCAATAAACATACATGTTGAAAGCGGGTCACATCGTTCCAGGTTTCAATATACCCCCATACAAATGTCCTTTCCTTTCTTTTCCAAATTCGTACTATCAAAGGATACAATGGAAACAGAGGGATGGTACCAACCAAACGGCTGCACCTAAAATATTGAAATTCGGTGTATACATTCCTCTGATTGCGTATACATGCAAAATAAAGGGATATTTATTTATTTATCGTAGTATATATTCCTCTGACTGCGTAGATTTGAAAAATAAAAGGTTTTTCAAATTCGTACTTTCAAAGGATACAATGGGAACTGAGAGATGGGAATGGTACCAAGTAAACGACTACAGCTAGAATGATGAAATTCGGTGTGTACATCCCTCTAATCACATCATATAAATAAGGAGATTTTAGAAAGTCGTACTCTTAAGGGGGTAAAATGGAAAAAGGGGATAAAAATGGTACCGACTGTTATCTAGCACTGTGTACGTGAGAGATAATGGATTATCAAAATTTGTACTTTTGGAATTAAAATAGGATGGAAGTACAACCCACTATCTACCAATATTTATGGTATTTAACTTTTTTGAATATTTATTTAAAAAATATTAAGTTATTTATAAAATTATTTTTCAGTATTATTATTTGGTTTGGCTATATTAAAAAATTACAATTTCCTGTAAGGTTTCTGTTACGAAAATAAGATCTACAGCCTCTGCGGAATGCAATCCATTGTGTTCGTCCCGGCCGTTCTTACTTGTTTTACTGGTTTATTATTATTAGATTACCAATTATTTAAAATTTTCCCTCTCAAAACGTTAAATGTTATTTTGTTTGTATTTGGGAAATTTTAAATGGTTGTTAATGCTGAATTTATTCCGCTTGAAACATTCAGTTTGAAGTATATTTAGCTGATATTTTTCTCTTTGATTGGATATCCATATCACGTTTGTATGGCTTTGAAAAAGACAAAAATAAATTATTAACACATCTATAACCTTTGGAAGTAAAAAGTCCTGTAAAGAGAAGAAGTGATCAACACGGTTCACCTATTACGACGCACAGTGGTTCAGAATCAAAATCCATCGGTCAAAATTCAATAACTTTTGTTCTAGTAGACATTTTTGAGTTCTGTAGAAAACAAAAATTTGAGAAGGACACAAGAATTATTGGTGCTATTAGGGTTTTTTGTGCATAGTAACGACAAACGAACTTCGTTATACAAATTAGGAGAAAGGACAAATTTTGCACAAGATAATGGGAAGAAAATGAGTAAATTGCGTTGTGGAACTAAAAAAATTGACTTTTTGCACTAAATGTATCCTACCTTCCAGGGGGGTAATTTCGTGCAGGCAAAAGTAACACTGAGAAAACGGGGAACCATTCATCCGCTCCAAATATGTATATTAGGATGGGTCACGAAAATAAATTGCAGCGGTCAGCCCCCAGCAATGAAGATTGAATTGTTTAATGATGATCTGCAAAATATTTCGTCACTGGGCAAGCCATCTGTGAGCTAACGGCTCCTGAAAACACCTCCCGTGTATTTTTTTATGATGCATTTTTTAATAGACCCTTTGGAGCACTTTAAATAAAATTTTGTATTCTTGTCTTAAATTAACTCATCGGTCGTATTATTGATTGTGATTTTTTGTTGTTTTTCACAATTTCTAATAAATGTGTGAGAAACAGTTTGACAGTGTCAAAAATAGAAATTAAATTTTTTCAAATTCTGAAAAGCGTAAAAAGCAGTAATACAAAAAAATTCTTTGCCTTATGAACAAATACATATGTAAAAATATATGTATAAAAAAATATAAATAGTAAAAAAGGCGTTAAGTTCGGACGGGCCGAACTTAATACACCCTCCATCATGGATTGCATTACACAGAGACTGTCGATTTTCGTATAAGTGCAGCAATACAGGAAAATGTCATATTTTTAATATGGCCAAAAAAACAAATAAATATATTGAAAAAAATTATATATAAAAATAATATTTTCATTATTTCAAACCCGCTTATAAAGCTCCTTGCTTACCAATACGTTTATTCTATATATATCGAATTTATACTTCAAGTCAATTCAAAAAGTAAACATAAGACAGCAATCTTCAAAAAAGCCTACAATCCCCCTTTTCCTATTTTACCCCCTTAAGAGTACGACTCCATTATATCTCTTGAAAGTACGAATTTGAAAAAAACTTTTAATTTTTCGTGTCTATGCAGTCAGAGGAATGTATACTCTGAATTTCACGACTCTAGCTGTTGTCATTTGGTTGGTACTATTTTTATCCCCTTTTTCATTTTAACCCCAAAAAGTACGAAGTTCCAAAAATCCGTCTATTTTACGTGTCTACGCAATCAGACGAATGTGTACACCGAATTTCATTATTCTAGATGCAGCCGTTTGGTTGGTACCATTTTTATCCCTCTATTCCCATTCTACTCCTTAAAAGTACGAATTTGGAAAAAATACTTTTACATTATGTATCTACTCAATTAGATGAATGTAAACACCAAATTTCGTGTTTCTAGCTGTTATCGTTTAATACGTACCATTTTTATCCCTTGTTTGCCCCATTTCGTCCCCTACGAATAAGAATCAATTGCGCGCTTTTATGCTATAAGGGGAATGTTCATTCCAAATATCAAGTAAATACAAGCAGACATATACAAAAAGCTGGCTGAAATACTCTAAATATTAGGGGTATTTTCAGTCCTTGTGAGGGAAATTTTTTTCCCTCTTTACCGATTTCGCCCAGTTACAATCCCAGCGGATCTACGACTATAAGATGCATTTGTGGAATGTTTGGACGAGCTAGCTCCTTTCGTTTAGATGCTAGCGTGTTTTCAACAGACGGACGGGCATGGCTAGATCATCTTAGAATCTGACGATCAAGAATATGTATACTTTATAGGGTCTCAGGTCGATATTTCAAGGTGTTACAAACGGAATGACAAAGTTAGTATGGTATAACAATATTAATTTCCTTTAAAATCGAAAAATACGACGAGTAGTCAGATTTATAGAATATATCCGATAGACCGATTTTTAATGATAATATTTTAAAATAATCCTTGAGGCCTTGTCTAATTTTGGTTTTTTACAGAACTCCAAACTGTGTACTAGAAAAGGTTATTCAATTTTGGCTGATGAATTTTGATTCTGAACCATTGTTCGGCGCCTAGTTTCATATGTACTTGGTCTTGTGCAGCTAAAAAAAGTACAGTCGCACAGTGTAATATATTCTGTTGTATTTATACACTCCACGAGAGTATTATGTCTTTGTGCATTTGTTTGTAACACCCAAAAGGAAGAGAGATAGACCCATTGTTAATTATACCGATCGACTTAGAATCACTTTTTGAATCGATTTAGCAATGTCCGTCTGTCCGTCCATCTATTCTTGTAATCACGATACAGGTCGCAATTGCAGACAGAACCAAATGAATCTTTGCACAACGAAGTTTTTCGGGATAAGGACGAACGCTATTTAATTTGAAGAAAATCGGTTCAGATTTAGATATAGCCCCCATACGAATTTCACTCCCGATTTGACCCTTTTCACTCTAGATACCACATATAACAACCGATTTTCTTCATAATTGGCAAACCATCTTATATTTCAAATAGAAACACCTGTGGTAAAAATGGGTCAGATCGGTTCAGATTAATATATAGCTCCCATACAAATTTCGCTCCCGATTTGATTTTTTCCGCTCTAGAAACCACATATTGTATCAGATTGTCTTCAGATTAGGCAAAACATCTTATATTTCAACTAGAAACACCTGTGGTAAAAATGGGTCAGATCGGTTCAGATTTATATATAGCTCCCATACAAATTTCGCTCCCGATTTGGCTTTTTCCGCCCTAGAAACCACATATCAGATTGTCTTCAGATTTGGCAAACCATCTAATATTTCAAATAGAAACACCTGTGGTAAAAATGGGTCAGATCGGTTCAGATTTATATATAGCTCCCATACAAATTTCGCTCCCGATTTGACTTTTTCCGCTCTAGAAACCACATATCAGATTGTCTTCAGATTTGGCAAAACATCTTATATTTCAACTAGAAACACCTGTGGTAAAAATGGGTCAGATCGGTTCAGATTTATATATAGCTCCCATACAAATTTTGTTCCCGATTCGACTTTTCCGCCCCAGAAACCACGAGTTTTCAACGAATTTCTTCAAAGTGAGCATAACACCTTATATTTGAACTGGAAGAATTATTGTGAAAGTTAGTCACATTTTTCCATGTTTGGATATAGCCCCGATACAAATATTCTTATCGATTTGACAAATCGCACCAGGTCATATTAGCATATGATTAGGAAACATACAAAAATTCTTCCCGTTTTCACTTTTTACCGAGTTGAGTTGTATTCGGTTGGAAAGTGGAGTGTATCATATAGTCGGCCCCGCCCGACTTTAGCCTTTCCTTACTTGTTTTGTATTCCAAAATCGAGAACGACATTTAAAATTTTTGTATGGATCGTTTACTATTTCTGTTAAATACTTAATACCTTTACTGTGGGTAGAATATTCTGACCCAGGCCAGCGCACTCCGAATTTAATTGATTGAATTGACCGAATTTAAAATTTTCTATTTTTTATTTTTTGGTGTTTTTTATTTCGCTTAGACAGTGATGTCCTTTTATTTGTCCCATTATCATGATCGGCATCAGCATAAATCATGCCACGCGGCGCCTCCACATGTTTTTTTATTATTTTTTCTAACCAATTTCTTTTAAATTGTTCTTATCAAATGTGACCAATTTCCATGACGACACTATTGGGATCGTAAATTTCCAAATCCCTCCCATCCCCTGCCACTCTCCAAAGGAATGGTCATAAAATGTCCATTGGTATGTGACAAACCAAAACAAAAGCAAAAATCACGAACATTATCAAATGTAGATCTTATCACATCTTCCCATACATTTTATTCGTTCGTTTCTTTTTTGTATTTCTTGTTAAGAGCCAAGGTCCCTGTCCATTTTGTGTTTGCTGGAACCAGCATGAATTGTCTTACTATTGTTAAATATTTTATGACCTACTTTATAAAGAGCACACACAACCCCCCCCCCCCCCACAACCAACAAAATGAGGTCTCCATGGAATCTGTTTCAATTTTCCAGCCGGAACATTGTCATAATGTACTGGACCAATGAAATTAAATGCGATTTATACTGAATTTGTTCGTGTTTTTTCGTTGCTCTTTTGGAATTTATTATTTTGCTGCTGTATGATTTATGACAATATATTGTAATTTATGCTCTGGAATTGTAATAAATTTTACACTGTTTTCAGTTGTTATCTCATCAGCGAGAATATTTTTTTGTAGAATCGTAAACAGCTGTGTGAAAAGTTGCAAAGCTACTCAAGTGGATTTTGCTATTTTTCGTATTTTGCTGTACTTTAAGGAGACACGAATTTCGACAATTTAATATTTTTAAGTGCGGAGGAGATTTAGCCGAGGTCAAGTGTAATAAATAGGTGGTTGACAGGACAAAGTTTAATCCAAGGCCACTTAAAATAAATTTTAATTTTTTTATTCGCGGTAATAGGGAAACAGTACAAGTTAAATTTAGACAGTTATTTCCTCAATTCTAAAAAAATGATGGGCACCTTATAGCAAATTCAATACGAGCGTTACTTGTAATATCTCTCGGCTGGACTATTGATATGGTTGTGTATTTATGATTTATATATTTATGGTTAATTTTTCTACGTGTTCTCAATTTATAGCATTTAAATCGTTGAATACCGAATCGTAATTACTTTACCAACGAATATCCTATACAAATATTAAAGTATGAGTTATATTTATATTAAAAAATTACTTATACGCCACCAGCAAAATCATATAAAAACCGCAAAAGGCACAAACTTTTTATGAAGCCAACAGAATGATGCAAATGTGCTGTGCAAGTATACTATAAATTCAGAGAAACGGACACATTTTTTAATTTTTTTTATGTATTCTTTGAACGTAATGTAATACATTCAAATGTCAGCTTTTCGATCAAGTTTTTCCTCGTACATAGGATGTTTTTGTTTTCGGTATTGGAAAGGATTCTTCTCCACAACTACACACACTTCAGCCATATATGTACGTATGGGGACAATCATGGACGACTTTCTGTATGGGTAGATCATAGGAAATACGAACGGGAAACATGCGGTAATTCAGTACGAACTTTTACATATATCTTCCACAATTTCCACTATAAACTTAAAAATGATGTACAACAATTTAGTTCATATCGCTTTTAATTAGGTATGTCAAATATTGCAGTTCGATGAGAAAAAATTAAGCTGCGTTCGGATATATACCCAAAATCCACTATTCCGGATTTTGCTTGTCAAACTCCATAAGACAACAAATTTAGATTTTCGGTGTATATTCGAAGGCAAAAAAAAAATTAAATCAGCCAAAGCTACAAGAAAAAAGGCAAGACTGGTATTTAAAACAAGTAAGGAAGGCTAAAGTCGGGTGGGGCCAACTATATGATACCCTCCACTTTCTACCCGAATACAATTCAATTCGGTAAAAAGTGAAATCAGTGCAATAATCCTCGCATGTGTCATAAAAAAACATTTTTGTTACTGAAGCATACTAAAATTGAGCCTGAGAAATGTACTCAATCTAAGTACATTTGTAGTTCAAAGTAAATACAACTCATTTTGGATAAATTTTACTTGATTAAAGTACTAACGTACTACATTCAAGTAAAAATGAAGGGATACCAATTTCCTTAATTGTTTTTTTTTGTATTTATAGTTGGTCTGTTATGTTGTATGTGTTGTCATTTATTTTGGTTTAAGACCAAAGGTTGTGCTGAAGTCTTCAGCAGAACCCAAAATTAGCAAAAAGGCAAAGTGAGACCTTTATTGTTGCAGCTAAAAGTTGACTGCGCAGTTTCGATGGGCGCTACCCCATCTCGTCAGAACTTTCGCAACGAATGTATGTCTTTGACTTAAATCAGGGTTCATATTAGTACCAGCGGTCACATACGACAAATGAGAAGCGCTGATAAACAAAATATTCCACCGAACTAAGTCGACACACTAAAAATCTCACTTTGCCAATTTAATGTTATGCATGTGCTCGCATCGCTCGCAACAATGCAAAGGTTGTTGTTGTACGGTATGTCCCGTCTTCACTGTATCTCGTGTGTATTGTTGTTTGTATGTATAGTTGGTCTGTTATGTTGTATTTCCTTAAATTTTTACTGGAATTTAGTACACTTTTTTTCTGAGTGTATGTGTAAAATACTTGTATCGGGACTATATGCAAATATGGAATGAGTGACCCATAATAATTGGTGGGCGGAAAAAGTCAAACCGGAAGCGAAATTTGTATGGGAGTTATATATAAATCTGAACCGATTTGACCCATCTTCACCATATTTCTTTCTAGTTGAAATTTAAGATATTTTGCCAAATTTTAAGTAGATCTGTTAAAATATGTAGTTTCTAGAGGAGAAAGAGTCAATCCGGAGTGAAATTTGTGTGGGAGCTATATATAAAACTGAACCGATTTGACCCATTTTCACTATGGGTATTTGTAGTAGAAATACAAGATATTTTGCCAAATTTGCAGAAGATCTGTTAAAATATGTGATTTCTAGGGCGAAAAAAGGCAAGTCGGGAGCGAAATTTGTATGGGAGCCTATATACGTATCTGAACCGATCAGACCCATTTCCACCATGGTTGTTTCTAGTTGAACTGTAATATAATTTACCAAATTTGAAGAAGATCGTTATTATTAGAGCAGAAAAAGTCAAATCGAGGGGGAAATTTGAATGGAAGCAATGTATAAAACTGAACCGATCTGACCTATTTTCACCATGAGTATTTGTAGTAGAAATACAAGATATTTTACCAAATTTGAAGAAGATCTGTTAAAATATATGGTTTCTAGGACGGAAAGAGTCAATCCGGAGTGAAATTTGTGTGGGAGCTATATATAAATCTCAACCGATCTGACTTATTTTCACCAGAGGTGTCTGTAGTTTAAATATAAGATGTTTTACCAAATTTGAAGTCTGATTTTTAAATTTTAGTCTCTTACAGTTTTGCAAAAATGTTAAATGTTATATAAAGGGCGCTATATGAGCTATATGGTTTAAATGGTTTATAACTTTTTTATTTATGCCATTATTATACATTTTTTTTCTAAATAAAGTATACTATTGGGATTTTTTTTGCAATTAGCTTTGAAAAATGATATCCATAACAGAGATTTCGGAGGATGCACCGCGCCAAACAGTACACTTAAGTGGGTGTGATTGTTGCTGATGAACTGCTCTCGGATTTTCCGTAGCCCAAATCCTGCTTGTTGACATACCCATTTAAAAGGAAATGGGCTTCATTGCTCACATTACCAAATTATGAATATTGTGAAAGCTCGCTGTTGGTTTGAAAAATAAAATTCAATTACATTTGTACGTTGTTCGATCGTGTAATGACTCATAATGGGAGGTACCAGAACGGGTGCGGCTGCACTGCGGCAATATCGCCCATATTCCGTGTGAATGTAACCTCTATCAAAGCATTGCCAAATATCAAATTTCACAGTATTCCGATCATCGGTATAGAAGTTATAACAGCTTTAATTTTACGTAGTTTAGGGTGATTTGTGTGGGAGGTACTAGAAGGGGCGTGACAAAACCCGCCATATTCGGTACACTTAAAGTAATTTTAAAAACATTATCAAATACTGAAATATAGCAAATTCCAAAGATCCGTGTGCAAGTTACATTAGTTTTAATTTAATTTCGAACTTAAACTAAGTTTCGGAAAAATATTACCATGTGCAAAGTTTGAATCGACGGACATAGCTCAAACACCTTAAAAAGTCATGAAACGGACGTGGTCCAAATATACTTGGGGTCTTAAATAACTCCTTCAATGCGATGCACTTTTTTTCTGTCCCAATAAATAAATATGGTTTTACTAAATTATCTTACAAATATGGTCATATTTTCTACATTTATTAATAGATAATTTTCAAAAGACATCGTTTCAGAAGAAGAACAGATTATGTATGTTTTCCGATTTTTTATACCCTCCACCTCCAGGATGGGGGTATACTGACTTTGTCATTCCGTTTGTAACACCTTGAAACATCGACCTGAGACCCTATAAAGTATATATATTCTTGATCGTCATAAAATTCTAAGACGATCTAGCCATGTCCGTCCGTTCGTCTGTTGAAAGCACGCTAGCATTTAAACGAAAGGAGCTAGAAGGTTCAAATTTTCCATAAATGCATCTTATAGTTGTAGATCGGTTGGGTTTGAAACGGGGCGAAATCGGCCCAAAGGGAAAAAATATTCCCTCACGAGGACTAAAAATACCCATAATAATCCCTAATATTTTAGAGTATTTAAGCATATTTTTCAATATGTCTGCTTGTACTTACTTGATATTTGGTATGCGCATTCCCCCGATAACAAAATCGTAAATTGATTCTTATTTGTAGGGTGTGAAATGGGGTAAAAAAGGGATGAAAATGGTACATATTAAACGACAACTGCTAGAAACACGAAATTCTGTGTGTACATTCCTCTAATAGAGTAGATACATAATATAAAAGTATTTTTTCCAACTTTTAAGGGGTAAAATGGGAATAAAAATGGTACCAACCAAACGGCTGCCCCTCGAATAATGAAATTCGGTGTATAAATTCCTCTGATTGCATAGACACGTAAAATAAACGGATTTTTCAAAATTCGTACTTTTTGGGGTTAACTTGGAAAAAAGGGATAGAAATAGTACCAACCAAATGAATGCAGTTAGAGTCATGAAATTCGGTGTATACATTCCTTTGGCTACGTAGACATGGAAAATAAAAGGTTTTTTTCAAATTCGAACTTTCAAGGGATACAATGGGTACAGAGGAATAAAAATGTTACCAACCAAACGGCTACAAATTGAATAATGAAATTCGGTGTATACATTCCTCTGATTGCGTAGACACGTAAAATAAACGGATTTTTTCTTATTCGTACTTCTTGGGGTTAAAATGAGAAAGGGGGTACAAATAGTACCAACCAAATGGGCGCAGCTGGAATCATGGAATTCGGTGTATACATTCCTCTGACTGCATAGATATGCAAAATAAAAAGTTTTTTTTTCCAAATTCGTACTTTTTCTTTTACGGCAAAAATTGGTTGAATCATGAAGTTAGGTTATTTTGCACTATGTACGTCTGATAATGGATTTTCAAAATTTGTACTTTTGGAATTAAAATACTTTTGGAATTAAAAACCAATATTTATTGTATTTAAGCTTTTTGAAAATATAAATAGAAGAATATTTATTTTTTGAATTGACGTATTGCTAGCCTTGCCTTATAAGCGTGGTTTGAAATAATTAAAATATTGTATTTATTTATAAAATTATTTTTTTTAATATTTGTGTTTGTTTTGATTTGGCTAAATAAAAAAATTATATTTTCCTGTAATATTACTGCACTTCTACGAAAATCGACATCATCTGTGGAATGCAATCAATGGTGGAGGGTATATAAAGTTCGGCCCGACCGAACTTAATGCCTT
The DNA here is from genome assembly GCA_947397865.1 of Polietes domitor. Taxonomy (NCBI): domain Eukaryota; kingdom Metazoa; phylum Arthropoda; class Insecta; order Diptera; family Muscidae; genus Polietes; species Polietes domitor. The sequence continues at coordinate 54,416,748 of OX377622.1, read as the reverse complement.
TTTTACTTGTTTTCTATTTTAAATGTTTTTTTCGTGCCAACAATTTTTTTCCAAAAAAAAAAATATTTTATTCTATGATCAATTGACACTGTGGAACAAAATGAAACATTTTCGATAGAAACCCTGACATGAATTTAATTAAATAATTTTGATTTTATCTATCGTTTAAGTTAAGTTTTGAATTTTACGGCCCCTATTTTAGGGGTGTTTTTTTACCCTTTTTCGCAAAAGTGTGAAGATATTCTAAATACTTAATAGTTACATACATAATATGTAATTATCACAAGATTTCTTATGCCAAGTCATCATAAGAATGTGCAAAAAGGGGGAAATATTGACCCGGCTCTAAAATCACACCCATGACCTTTCAAAACGCCGATGCACTTATATTCTTTTTTACCCACTCTATAAGAATCCGTTTTAAGAACCTTGTTATTTTTTGCGTTCCACGGTGTTATCATTGTTGAATTGCTTTAATGTTAAATATTGGCATTTTTGTAGTTGTAGGCTTCGTGTAAAATTTAATATCTTTCGATTATGGCATCATCACATAACAGTCATGTACATCCACAAGCAGATACGCGAACTTATGTTGCTGTGCCAGATAATAATTACGCCAGTAATTACAACTCCAGCCGACCATGTCCTAACTCATGTCCATCTATAAATAATAATCCCGACGAGGAAAGCAAGAGTACGAGATGGCTGGTATTTAATACGAAAACTTTTCTCCAAATCTTATCTCCATGCCGAGTTGCTCCAGGAGGCCGCACAATGACTACTTTGAATGTATTGGCTGCAGTTAACAAAGCCAAAGTAATAACAACTACAATGACAATAACCAAAATACATTATCCACCTTTGTAGCCCGAAGTCATATGATAAAGTAAGGGAGACAGAGAGACAGACAGTAAAAGGCAGATAAGAAGATGTATGGAAAGGGATGTGAAGCCATGTGAAGTGCTGCTAAAGTAGGCCGCCAACAGCCATTCCCTGACTGGTCTTAATATTAAAGTGACTTGTGCTGAGGTCGCTGCTGTAGTTTTTGCTGTGTGTAATAATTATAAAATGATATTAAATGTATCTTTTAATAATTACTATGTAACTGTGTGTGCGGATTCTACACGTTTCTGTGTCGCTGTGTGTGTGTTTGTTTGTTTGTGTGTGTGGGGATTTATGTCTCTGTTTGTTCAGAAGAAGCTCAACAGAACTGCTAATTACGAAGTATTGTTAAACAACTTATTATCTTTGTCCGTCTCCTCCGCTTGCGGTCTTTGTGGTTGCCAAATCTTTGGCAAATTGTTTCACAGGGGCAAACGGGATTGCTGAAAATAAGTTGATTTTGGCATAACGAAAAAAATAATACTTGTTGTTATTTTTGAAACTGAAAGATTTAAGTAAAATTTCTCTGCAAAATTTATGAGTCTCACGAGCAAAATTTTCAACTTAAGACTTCTTGCAGAAGTATGGGAATTACAAAACATGTTGTCTACATTAATCCATAGATTTACTTCAAATATGTCTTGTTTTCAACATTATAAAATTATTAAAAATCATTATTGTTAAAAAATTATAATTAGAAAGGTGTTTTCGCGCTATTTAAACAAATATTAACAGGTAAAAAGACGTTCAGTTCGGCCGGGCCGATTCTTATATACCCTCCACCACGGAGTGCATTCCTCTGTGTTACCGGTTGATTAGAGGCTTTCGACTTTACAAATAAGTGAAGTAACATATTTTAAAAATTGTGATATTTTTAATGCGCATTACTATATTTTTTACAATATCAAACTATAAGACCTAACTATGCGCACTGTTTTAAAGTAATTGCATTGCTTCATTATTATAATATTAATAGTCTACTACTATATATAATACTGCAATAGTAATCACAAAGTGAACATGAGGGAGCAATATTTTAAAATGTACTCTAAATATTAGGTGTATTGTCAGTTGTCATTAGGGAGAAACATTTTTCCTCAGGGCCGATTTCTCCCATATTGGAATGAACGTATTTAATTTCAAGATTCTAGGTACATCCATTTGCTTGGTACCAATTTTATCCCGTTTTTATCCTAAAGGTACGAATATCGAAATATACGCAGTCACAGCAATGTCCACACCGAATTTCACTATTCTAACCGCAACCCTTTGATTGGTACCTTTCTTATCCCTTTCGCCCCATTTTCCGCCTAAAAGTACAAATTTCGAAAAAAATCATTTATGTTTCGCGTCTACGCAGTCATATAAATGCTTACACCGAATTTCATGAATTTAACTTCAGCGGTTGGTTGGTACCATTTTTATCCCTCTTTTCCAATTGTATCCCTTAAAAGTACAAATTTCGAAAAATCTGCATATTTTACGTGTCTGCGTAATTATAGGGATGTACACACCGAATTTCATGTTTCTAGCTGTTTTCGTATCTTTGGTACCATTTTTTCCATTTTGTCCCATTTCAGTCGCAAAATCTTGTTTGTACTTTTTGGCGATTACATGTTAAAAGTCAGAAATTTTCCAAAAAATTGCTTAAATAGTATAAATATTAGGGGTATTTTCAGTCCTTGTTAGGGATAAATTTTTCCCTCTGGCCCGATTTCGAGCACTTTCAATCCCAACCGATCTGTAACCACAAGACACATTTACGGAAAACTTCAACCTCCTAGCTCATTTCGTTCGGCCGCTATCGTGCTTTCAACAGACAGACGGACATGGCTAAGTCGTCTTAGAGTTTTACCAGGATACAGAATATATATATTTATCCGATAAATATTTCAAGGTGTTACAAACGGAATGACAAAGTGAATATACTCACATCCTGGAGGTGGAGGGTATAAAAACACGATTTTATTACACAAATGTTCTTTGTCTACAAAGATGATCTTAACTTCTTCATTATACCCTCACTCTACAGAGTAGGAGGGTATACATCATTTGGGACAGACAAAAGTGTAACGCATTGAACGAGTCACTTAAGACGACTTTTGAAGTTGTTTGAGCCATGTCCGTCTGTCTGGCTGGCTGGCTGGTGTACACGATAACTCTCGAAAGGAACAAAGGAATCAATTCAAACTTTGCACATGGTAATATTTTTCTTAAACCTAGTTTAAGATCGCAGATGTGCGAAATTGCCACTCCCCTTCTGGTACCTTCCACACAAATGTCCCATATTCCTAAGTTAAATTTAAACCCATGTAACATCCACACGGATATTCAGAATAAGTTATATTTTGGTATTTGACAAAGTTTTACAAAATATGTACAAAATATGGCGGGTTTTGCTACGCCCCTTTCAGTACCTCCCACACAAATCACCTAAACTAGGTAAAATTAAATCTGTTATATCTTATATACGGATGATCGGAATACTGTGAGATTTCACATTTGGTAATGATTTTATAGAGGTTGAATTCGTGTGAAATATGAACGATATTGGCACACTCCTTCTGGTACCACCCACACAAATCACCCTAAACTAGGTAACATTAAATCTGTTATATCTTCTATACGGATGATCGGAATACTGTGAGATTCACATATGAGCGATATTGCCACACCCTTTCTGGTACCTCCCACATAAAATGGGGGAGGTACCAGAACTACTACCAATTATTTCAAAAATGTGGAAGCTGGGACCATATGTCACGAACCTTCTAGCACACAAATTATCTTGCCCAATGTAAAATTTAATTTCTTATAACTTCCGCATATATGTTCTCTCAGAGTGAGGGTATATATAAGTCGGTTTATCCGACAGAAGCTTACTTACTTATGTTTTCATAGATATTTTACAAATTTTTCGATTTCTTAATTTTTTTATACCCTCCACCTCCAGGATGGGGGTATATTCACTTTGTCATTCCGTTTGTAACACCTTGAAATATTCATCGGAGACCCCATAAAGTATATATATTCTGGGTCGTGGTAAAATTCTAAGACGATATAGCCATGTCCGTCTGTCCGTCTGTCTGTTGAAAGCACAATAGCGGCCGAACGAAATGAGCTAGGAGGTTCAAATTTTTCCTAAATGTGTCTTATGGTTGTAGATCGGTTGGGATTGAAAGTGGACGAAATCGGCCCAGAGGGAAAAATTTTTCCCTCACAAGGACTGAAAATACCCCTAATATTTAGAGTATTTCAGCATGTTTTTTGAACATATTAGCTTGTATTTACTTGATATTTGCAATGCGCATTCCCTTTATAGCATACAAGGGCACCATAGAGTGATTTTTATTTGTAGGGGGCGAAATGGGACAAAAAGGGATAAAAATGGTACCTATAAAACGACAACAGATAGAAACACGAAATTCGGCGTGTACATTCCTCTAATAGAGTAGATACATAATATAAAAGCATTTTTTCTAAATTCGTACATTTAAGGGGTTAAATGGGGATAGAGGGATAAAAATAGTACCAACCTAATGGCTGCACCTAGAATAATGAAATTCGATATATGCATTCCTCTGATTGCGTAGACACGTAAAATAAAAGAACTTTCCAAAATTCGTACTTTTTGGGATTCAAATGAAAAAAGGGGATAAAAATAGTACCTACCAAATGACAGCAGCTAGAATCATGAAATTCGGAGTATACATTCCTCTGACTGCGTAGACACGAAAAATAAAACGTTTTTTCGAAATTCTTTTTGGGGTTAAAATGAAAAAAGGGGATAAAAATAGTACCAACTAAACGAATACAGCTAGAATGATGAAATTCGATGTGTACATCCCTCTAATTGTGTAGATACGTAAAATAAAGAGATTTTAGATAGTCGTACTCTTGAGGGGGCAAAATTGGAAAAAGGGGATAAAAATGGTATCAACAAAATTGCCGCTGGTAGAATCATAGAATTCGGTGTAAACATTCCTCTGACTGCATAGCCACGTAAAATATTTTGTTTTCCAAATTTGTACTTTATTTTGTTGCTTTTACGACAAAAAATGGTAGAATCATGAAGTTGTCTTATACTGCGTACGTGAGAGATAAGGTATTTTCAAAATTTATACTTTTTAAATTAAAATAGGATGGAAATACAACCAACCAAACGACTGTAGCTGAAAATACACTCTCTATCCCCCAATATTTAGGGTATTTATAATTGTTGCCTTATATTTACTATTATTATTTACTAGTATTATTTCCATTATATATACATAGTATACAAATATTGGTAGCCTTGGCTTATTAATTAAATTTCTGATTTTCATATATGTATTTGAAATTTGTTGCGGACATTTATCTTGTAGCTTGGAAGCACCACAAAGAAAATAAAAGTTTTAGCTGGCGAAATGGGACAAAAAGGGATAAAATATGGTACCAATGATACGACAACAGCTAGAATCATGAAATTCGGTGTGTACATCCCTCTAATTGCATAGACACGTAAAATAGAGGGATTTTTCGAAATTCGTACTTTTAAGGGATATAATTAAAAAGAGGGATAAAAATGGGACCTACCAAACCGCTGAAGTTGAAATCATGAAATTCGGTGTATACATTCTAACTATGAAGACTCGAAAAAGGGTTTTTTCGAAATTTGTACATTTTTCACTTTGTCTGTATCTGAAAATGCTTCTTTCTAATGGCGACTGACAATCGCCTAATATTTAGGCATGTTCACTTTCACAATTACAACATTGTATTTATTTATAGTAGTAGATTTTACACAGTGCGCATAAGTATACATTATAGTTTGAAAGAGTAAATAAGTATAGTAATGTGCATAAAAATATCACAATTTTCGTAATATGGTACTGTGCTTCTAGGTAAAGTCGACATCCTTTAATCTGCCGGTAATACTGTGAAATGCCCTCCGTGGTGGAGGGTATATAAGATTCGGCCCGGCCGAACTTAACGCCTTCTTACTTGTTTATTTTTATTTTTGATAGCAAAAAGTGATTTTTTAATATACTTTTTCTGAATTGTCGGTGACTGTTCCTAAGCTACTGCACATACGTCTAACGAACCACTTTCTTTGACCAAAACTAAAAAGATTGCTTTATATGTGTTTGTTGGGGATGGAATTTGGTATGTGGTACTATATTTGGCTCAGCAATTCTTATTTTGATAGTGGACCTAATATTTGATATAGCACCCATACAAAGGTACCTTCCAAATTGAATTCGGATTCAGTGAAGTTCGATATATATATATATATAAGGCATACTTTGACAGTGGTTCAAATTTTGATGTAGCCCCATACAAAGGTGCCTTCCGGTTTGAATTCGGGCCGCTCTAAAATCCTCGCTCAACAACGGATTGTTCTTTCTTAGTTTCTTTCAACTACAAACAATTTTCGGCAGCTGAGCGAAATGATGGATGTGATTCAGGATTTTCAAGAAATTATCCAAGACACATTTGGAGAATTGAAAGTTTTAAGATGTCTATAAGATTTTTGCAACTTCCAGAAAGATTCCGAATAATTTTCTGATACCATTGTTTTTTTTCGATCTTCTTCTAAAATATATCGCTGTAAGAAATTCATTTTCTCGTTCTTCAACGTCCTTTATGCCGTATCAAAAAGAGGTCTTAAATAAGGAAAACATTTTTGAGCCAAAAAAGTTGCTCTTCAGACCTATATATGTGCACTATGTATAGCTGAAAATAATATTAACAACATTACATTTAATTGATCAGGCTTATATTTTTAAAATGAGAAAATTGAAATTTTGGTAACAAATTCAAAAAAAAAAAATATATATCCATAAAAATTGTCGTGATAATTTTTGAAAACATATTTTGACTTCAAACATATTGTCAGTTTTTATGAGTTCTTGTTAACAGCTTTTAATTTTAGTTAGGCATATCAACTTGGACTGCTTTTAGAAAATTTCTCCGAAAAATCAATAGTTTGAAATATATTTAGTAGGAAATACTTAATGTATCTGTAAGTTAACTAAGTAAAGAAAAAATCAGCAAAACCGTAATTCATTGACTAACGAATAAAAATTTAATTTTAAACAGTTTTAAAAAAAACTTAAATAGAAATTAATCGAAAAAATTGGAGAAGATTTTTCTTTTTTCTTCTAGATGAAAGCTCAAACTAAATTATTATGAAAACAATTCCCGCGAATTTTATGTTGTTTTTCTTTTCTGGATCATGAAAAATGCAGAATTCTTCAAATAATTATCTTTAAAAAGTAAATATTTAAATTAAATTTAAATTTAATTAAAAATAATATTTTAATGATTTTAGGCTATGATAGGCCATTCTGAACCTATAGGCCAATTCAATTCCGTCTAACAATGCATTTTTGAACAATATTCTCCTTCAAATAATCACGAACGACACCACAAAATCAAAAACGATATCAAAAAAATAAATTCGAAGCAAGTCTGTTTCCTGATTTTGGACCATGCAACAGAGCAGTGCACGTCGAGTGTCACATTTGCTGACAGCAATTCACACCTCATGGGAAAATTCAAAAGAAATTGAATAAAATTTCGTTATGTATTGTTTCCGCATCCCATTCCCAAGATTTTCCCAAACATGTACAAATATCTTAATGGAAAGATAGGATAAAAATGTTTGAGGATAACCAGGATCCACATAATCTGCAACTGAGTTTTAGACTTTCTGACTCAGTTTTATTTTTTCAAGACATACAATTCTTACAAGACATAGAATTTGCCCATTTGGGTGTGGATTTTATCTAGGTGTGTGTACGGTCTACTACACCATTTTCAAATGTAATTCAAAAGACATCAATTGAAAATTAAAAATTCCATATGAAATTCTAAAATATCAATTGATATTCAAAACTCTTCACATGTAATTCAAAAGACACCATTTGAAATTCAAAAGACACCATTTGAAATTCAAAAGACACCATATGAAATTCAAAAGACACCATATGAAATCCAAAAGACACCATTTGAAATTCAAAAGACACCATATGAAATTCAGACATCATTTGAAATACAAAATTTGTCAATTGCAATTCAAAAATTATTCCATTTCCAAAGCAAAATGTATATTAGGGGGCAGCATTTATTTATCCCCTTCTGGTACCCCCACATATAAGTTGCCAGAAGCTTTGGTTAAAGCTGCTATATCTTTATTGTCCCTATCCTAGGTAAAATTAAATCCAGTATAACTTCTATACCGTTATATTGATTGATTAAGTTATTAAACTGTTTGCTGAGCTTATAAAAGTTATAAACTGTGTACGAAATTACAGAAAATTTACATCTTTATAATTATTACCTGCTTGTCAGTTCATTAAATCTGTTTTGTTAACTTGAGAATATCAACATTTTCAGAAATAAATAAATGGTACCCCACCTAATGTATATTTTGCTTAAAAAGTTTTTTTTTAGTTTAGAATTTTAAATGAAAATTTTGGAATTATAATTGAAAATGGTGTACTTAAAATTCAAACTCAATTACATCCTGTTACAAATCGTCAAAAAATTCTTAAATTTTTGTAATTTTTGAAAGCCCATGATCTGTAGTTTCCCCCTACGTGATTACCTATTCAATATATGTCCAAGAAACTGTGGTAGCACATTAAGAGATGTATTTTGTCTAATTCCTTAATTCACAAAACATTTAATTTAATTTTGGAATCGTTTCGCCCATTTTCAGGGCTTTATTTCGCCAGTTATCATTTTACCTGATGAATGAACAAACGCTCACGCTGCAAACGATTTACGGCTTCATATCGAGGAGTTGGCCAAATACCACCCCTAAGTCTGGCCTCCTTCTATGCATTCTTTTCGACTGCTTGGCAACCCTGAGTGCTGACTACAGCAAACTTTAACTAATGCTGATGCGGGTGCCACTCGTAGTTTGGACGATATCCTCTTTGTGCTTCTGCTCAAGTTCATTTCATTTAATCCTATTAATTTGTCAAAGCATAAAAAGAGTATTTCTTCTGCTTCAATCAAACACAAGGCATTCGCTCTATGCGTAAGCAACAGTGGGGCAAGATTAAATAATTTATGACATTGGCAAATACAAGTCAAAGTTTAAAAATGATTTTCTTTGTATTCCGAAATAAAAAAAATAAAAAATCCCCACCCATCAGTAATAAATCTAGTTCAAAATAATTCTGTAACCTTCTCAACTAGAGCTAGAAACGTGCCAGACAGTGGGGGCTGACTTGGCTCAAACATCGTAAAAGATCGTAAGAAGGATTTGCGTTTGAACTCAGTCCATATCAAATCATATCCATATACTCTCCTAACCTACCCCATGAATTTCATGTACATTCATATCCTCATTTCATAGAACTTGACTTATTTTCGTGTGCCATTCTTTCCCACTGTGCCCCTCCTATTGTTTATCTTTGTACAAACGGTTTATCTGCAGTTCGTACGTAGTTCGCTGTTCATTGTTTCGTACATTTTACTTAATTTTTCTGCGATAAGATTTTGCCGAGTGGCAGTACTTTGCTTAATTGTTTTTGTTTCCGTTGTTCTGTGTCTTGTTGTTGTTTTTCAGATTTTTTGCCGGATTATTTTACGCATCAACTTTCGATTGTCGGACAATGAAGTCATGGAACAAAAATGTCACCTATAATCCGATTAGCGCAACATCTTTAGCTGGCAGCAGGAGCAGTAGTAGTAGCAGCAGTTTGTGCAAAAAACCAAGTGTAGTGTGTAGGGTTTTTCCTCCTGTGACATTGTTGATTTTTTATTCGTTTGTTTGTTTGTCGGACTTAAAGGATTTGGTAAAGTTTCAAAGGCTCAAAGGGGCTTTCGAAGGGGGTATATTATGATTGCTTTCGCAATAGTCATGCTCACATCAATATTTGAATGTGATCAGAAAGTTACGAAACAGCAATACTCGATGACCATTTCGAGGACATGTGAACAAATGTTGGGATTTTAAGTGCCGCAAGGTTTGTGTGATGCTGTGTCTCGTTTCCTTTTGGGTGTTCCTAACAAAATTTATTCGTAAGTTTTTTGTTGATTTTCTAACTCTGGAACTAAAATTTTTTATTTGTTTGTTACATATTTAATGATAGTTATGAAAAGCTTAATAAATAAATAAAGATAATAATAACAAGTAAAAACGGTGTTCGGCCGGGCCGAACTTTTTATACCCTCAACCATGGATTGCATCCCACAGAGGCTGTCGATTTTCGTAGAAGTGTAGTAATATTCCAGGAAAATATCATTTTTTTAATGTAGCCAAACCAAAACAAATACTAATATTGGAAATATAATTCTATAAATTAATATAATATTTTTATTATTTCAAACCAAGCTATATATATCGAAATAATACTTCAAGTCAATTCAAAAACTAAATATTCTTATATTTATATCTTCAAAAAACTTAAATACCATAAATATTGGTAGATAGTGGGTGCTACATTTGGTTGTATTTCCATTCTATTTTAAGTCCAAAAGTACGAATTTGGAAAATCCATTATCTCACGTATATAGTGCTAAATAACCTAACTTCATGATTCAACCAAATTTTACAGTAAAAGTAACAAAATAAAGTACGAAGTTAGAAAAATCTTTCTATTTTGCGTGTCTATGCAGCCAGAGGAATGTATACACCGAATTCCATGATTCTAGCTGCAGCCATTTGGATGGTACTATTTGTATCCCCTTTTTCCTACATTACCCCCTTAAGAGTAAGATTTTCTAAAATCAATTTATTTTACGTGTCTACGCAATTAGAGGGATGTACACTAGGGCGTAACTCAAAAAAAAAATTCGCCGTACACCTTCGAATATGAAGTATTATTGAAAGGTAGTTTCAAAAAAAATTTTTTTATTTTTTTATGCCGAACGTAGGGGTCGCGCTTTTACATTTTTCTATATAACTTCTGCATTTATAAACGGATTTTAAAGTGTGATACATAGATGTTTTTGTCTCGACGAGGCCGATTTTTTGTCTTTGAAGTCATTGAGTAGGGGGTGCCTACTGGTACTTACCCATCATATCTCAGTTGCTACTACCCTAATGTACCACTCTAATATCAGAAAATTAAAGCTCGCATAAAATCATGAATCATGCTTGAGCTCAATGACTTCAAAGACAAAAAAATTGGCCTCGTCGAGACAAAAACATCGATGTGTCACACTTTAAAATCCGTTTATAAATGCAGAAGTTATATAGAAAAATGTAAAAGCGCGACCCCTACGTTCGGCATAAAAAAATAAAAAAAAAATTTTTGAAACTACCTTTCAATAATACTTCATATTCGAAGGTGTACGGCGAACTTTTTTTTTACTTGTAACCTGGTACGCTCTAATGTACACACCGAATTTCATCATTCTAGTAAGTCGTTTAGTTGGTACTATTTGTATCCCTCTGTACCCATTGTATCCCTTGAAAGTACGAATGTGGAAAAAACTTTTTTTTGCGTGTCTATGCAGTCAGAGGAATGCATACTCTGAATTTCACGACTCTAGCTGCGGTCATTTGGTTGGTACTATTTTATCCCTTTTTTCATTTTAACCCCAAAAAGTACGAATTTCGAAAAAAATCCGTTTATTTTTGTGTCTACGCAATCAGAGGAATGTATACACCGAATTTCATTATTCTAGGTGCAACCGTTTGGTTTTACCATTTTTATCCCTCTATTCCCATTTTATCCCTTAAAAGTACGAATTTGGAAAAAATACTTTCATATTATTCATCTACTCAATTAGAGGAATGTACACATCGAATTTTGTATTTCTAGCTGTTGATGTTTAATATGTACCATTTTTATCCCTTTTTGCCCCATTTCACCCCCTACGAATAAGAATCACTTTATGGTGCACGTTTTTATTATAAGGGGAAAGCGCATTCCCAATATCAAGCAAATATAACAGACATTGTGCTTTCAAAAGACAGACATGGCTATATCGTCTTAGAATTTTACCACGACCAGGAATATATATACTTTATGGGGTCTCCGATGAATATGTTAAGGTGTTACAAACGGAATGACAAAGTGAATATACCCCCATACTTAGGTGGAGGGTATAAAAAATCCTTCTTAACTAATTTAAAGAAAGCTCCATATATTTCACAGTGGCATATCATCAAGTGACATTCCTGTGGTATATACTCAAAATAAAAATGTTAAATTTCCAGTTAAAAAAGCTATAGTATGGTGGACATAACATTACTGCTACTCATCCAGATAATCCGTCATAACTCAAGATTGAACATATTCTGGTATTAAGAGAAATTTTTGGCGTAAAAATCCTTATGACAGAAAAGGGATGACACATTTTTGAAAGACAATGTTACGAATATAATTGAAAACCTGAACAAATAGATGTAGGCTTGGTGAAATTAAAATGTATTTCATAACGAAGCATTAGCTTTGTGTCTTTTAAACAAATAAATGCACTTGAAAAGTACGAGAAAATAGATTTCTTTAATTTGATTGTGGCCTACAAACACGTATTTCAAGAAAATGTTTGGGTAATTTTCAATTTTGACGAGAATATAAATAGTTATGGATCGGTTGCAGTCCTGATGGAAAAATTTTTCCTTAAGATGGAAATAATTTACCCCTAATATTTGGTGAATTTATACACTTTGTGAAGATTTCCACCACGTGTCTGTACGTACCAGACTATTGTAGCGTGAATATGGTTTGGGGTCCGGCAATTCTGTAGCCACAATGTATGTTTCCAGTTCTGTTCAGATCAAAATCTGTTTAAAATGTGTGTTTTCTAGAGCAGAATGCAACTTATATATAAATTTACCCCTTTCAATATAGATATTTCTAGTTATAATATAAGGTGTTGTGCCATATTTGAGCGGAGAAAATCAAATTGAAATCTAAATTTGTATGGGAGCTATAACAAATCTGAGTCGATTTCAGCCACTTCCGACATTGCAATGTAAGTTAAGGTAATGACAAATTTGAGCAAATTCGGTTAATTTATGTAGTTTTTAGAGCAGAGTCATGTCAAATGGGGAGTTATACTTGTATAGGAGCTATATATACATCTAAACCGAATTGACTGATTTTTGCTAGAGATGTTTCTAGTTTCAATTTGAGAAAAATCTGTCAAAATATATGATTTCGAGAGTGGAAAACGTCAAATCGGGAGTGAAATATATATAGGAGCTATATATAAATCTGAACGGATTTGAACCGATCTGACTTTCACCACAGATGTTTGTAGTTGCAATATAATGTATTGTGTCAAATCAAAATCGGTTGAATTATATGGTTTCTAGAGTAGAAACAGTCAAACCAGGAGCGATATTTGTATGGGAGCTATATATATATCGGAACCGATCTGGACCACTTTCACCACAGATGTTTCTAGTTTAAATGTAATTTTGTAAATTTTGAAGAAAATCTGTTTAAATTTACGCTTTCTAGAATGGAAAATGTCAAATAGACAGCGAAATTTTTATGTTGACTATATCTATATCTGAACCGATCTAACCCGTTTTCGTTACAGGTGTTTCTAATTACATTATAAGGTGTTAAGCCAAATATGAAGACAATCGGGTACTAAATGTGCTTTATAGAGCGGAAAAAGTCAAATCGGGAGCGACATTTATATGGGGGCTATATCTAAATCTGAACCGAGCTAGACCGCTTTCGCCACAGATGTTTCTAGTTATAAATATTATAAGGTGTACTAAATGTGTTTCTAGAGCTGATAAAGTCAAATCAGGAGCAACGTTTGTATGGGGGCTATATTTAAATCTGAACCAATTTGCTGCAAATTAAATAGCGTCCGTCCTCGATGTGCAAAAATCGTTTGTGTCAAGTTTCGTTAGAATCGGACAATAATTGCGACCTGATTACATGAATAAATGGACGGACGGACAGACTGACAGGCGGACATGGCTAAATCGATTCACAAAGTGATAAACGAAGGGTCTATCTCGCTTCCTTTTCAGCGTTACAAAAAAATACACAAAGACAAATAACTTTATAAATATAAAATTTTAATTATTTTAATATAATATGTTTGTACTATATATCGAAAAAATACTTCAAGTCAGTTCAAAAAGTTTATTTATACTTCAATCTTCAAAAAAGCTTAAATACCCTAAATATTAGGGGATAGTTGGTGCATTTTCAGCTGCAGCCGTTTGGCTGGTTGTATTTCTATATTATTTTAATTCCAAAAGTCCAAATTTTGAAAATCCAATATCTCTTACGTACACAATGCAATATAAACTAACTTTGTGATTCTACCCATTTTTGCCGCAAAAGTAAAAACCTATTTATTTTGGGAGTCTGTGCAGCCAGAGATTTTACCCCCTAAAAGTACGAATTTCGAAAACTTCTACATTTTACGTGTCAACGCAATGGCTACGCAACTAGTGGGATGTACACATCAAATATCATCATTCTAGCTGTAGCCGTGTAGTAGGTACCATTTTTATGCCTCTTTTCCCATTTTATCCCTTGAAAGTACGAATTTGGAAAACCTTTTTATTTCTCGTTTCTACTCAGTCGCAAAAGAATGTATACACCGAATTTACTATTTTATCCCTTTTTTCCATTTTAACCCCAAAAAGTACGAATTTCGAAAAATCCGTTTATTTCAGGTGTCTACACAATCAGAGGAATGTATACACCGAATTTCATTATTCTAGATGCAGCCATTTGGTTGGTACCATTTTTATCCCTCTATTGCCATTTTACCCCTTTACGACTTTGGAAAAAATACTTTTATATTATAAATTTACACAATTAGAGGAATGTACAGAGCGATTTGTGTGTTTCTAACTGTTTTCGTTTGATAGGTACCATTTTATCCCTTTTTGCCCCCATTTCACCCACTACGAATAAAAATCTCTTAATGATGCACGTTTTTGTTATAGAGGGAAAGGGCATGTCAAATATCAGGCAAATCTAGGCAAAGACATGCTTTAATTCTCTAAATATTAGGGGTATTTTTAGTCCTTGTGATGGCTAAATTTTTCCCTCTCTACCGATTTCGCCCGCCTTCAATCCCAGCCGGTCTACAACTATTAGACGTATTCTGCGAAAATAGCGTGCTTTCAACAGACGCACGAACATGGCCAGGACGTCTTAGAATTTTATGACGATCAAGAATATTTAAAGGTGTTACAAACTGAATACCCCCATCCTGAGCTGAATCACGAATAATGACCAATTTAGCAGTTGTGAATTTACGATTTTTTCAAAGATTTGTGTTCTTTCAAGCGCATGTAACTCCTGAAATGTTTGATCGATTTGAATGTACTTCAGCAGGCTTAATTAATTCGAAAGTACTGAGTTGTTACAATTTTATTTCTTATTTTCGAAATAATTACATTAATTGATTTTTGGAAATTTTTAAGTAGTGAGGTTTCTTTTGGAAGTGTGAAATGATGGGAATCATCGGAATTATACATTTCTTCGCCGTAATTTCGCCACTGCTTAATTGGTCATAACTCGCGAACATTTTTTTCTATTTTATTAGAAGAATGCACACAAAAATATTTAAAACAATCCTAGCCATCGTGATCAAAAATCGTACCGCTTGACATGGAATGACTCTTTTATCTTTTACGAATTCATTATTTTATTAGTTTTTAAATAAAATGAAAATAACAAAAGATGGTACATGGGCTGAAGAAGTAAAGAGTGATTTTTTTGAGGTTAGGATTTTCATGCATTAGTATTTGACAGATCACGTGGGATTTCAGACATGGTGTCAAAGAGAAAGATGCTCAGTATGCTTTGACATTTCATCATGAATCGTCTTACAAACGAACAACGCTTGCAAATTATTGCATTTTATTATCGAAATGCGTGCTCTGTTAAGAAAGTTCATTGCGCGCTTCCATTTTATGGTCAGTTTAATCGACCCACTGAAGCGGCTATTCGGGCTATTGTGACTAAATTTCGCACCAAATTTACATTGTTGGACATTAAACCACCAACACGCTTACGTAGAGTGCGAACTGAAGAAAATATCGCAGCTGTATCGGCCAGTGTTAATGATGACCACCAATTTTCGATTCGTCGCCGTTCGCACCAATTGGGTCTCTGTTACTCAAAAACGTGGAAATGCCAAAATTGGACTAAGCGGATGGACCACCTAAGACGCAACCGCGGTCAACATTTAAATGAAATTATCTTCAAAAAGTAAATGTCATGGACCAATCTAACGTTTCAAATAAAGAACCGATGAGATTTTGCAAATTTTATGCGTTTTTTTTTAAAAAAAGTTATCAAGCTCTTAAAAAATCACCCTTTACTTATAACGACATGTGCGCTTCGCGTTGTTTTTGTTCATTTATTTAAGCACATTTATTTTCCACACTCTTTTCTCCATCCGTAACAATAAGTTTTTGTAATCCTTCTACGGAATTTATTCCTTCAGGATTCTACTTTTAAACGATTTGTTTTCGTTCATATGAAAAGTTATTTGTGAAAACCACAAAAGTGTGTTAATTGTGGATCTCTGTACAATCTTTAATGGTATAATAGCGACCAAAATAAGAATTTCAAAAATCCCAAGAGAAGACACATATATTCTCAGAAATTAGAAATCTGCATTTTATGACAAGTTACAGAAATTAAGGGTATTTCAGTGTAGAAATCCCCTTAAAGCAGTCACACTTCCCATTTCATTTTTGTTGCGTAGTGCCACTCCTAGAGCGATGTATTCTCTTACGATTGCCAGTCTACCTCTTAATAATCAAAACAAATAAATAAAAATAAAGCATAGAAATATGTCGCCAATAGCCTACCTACAGACTTATGTTAATCAGCTAAATGTCAGTTTACCATACTTTTCTTTATTTTCCACAAAATGCATATATATAAATTAATTTATGTGCAGCCTTCTTCTTCTTATACTGCCGGCTGTTACTGATTTCAACGATGATCTATGTGCTCTGATATTAGGTAGGCACATGCTTCTTAAAGGAGAGCGTAAACCAAAGTGTCTACGATTTAAATTACTTTTCTGTCGAAGCGTATATAATGCATATGTTATGCCACAAAGCAGATGTCGGTATGTATGAACATTTTCTTATGAATCTTGAGGTTATGTACGAGGGTAAATGAGAAATAAAAGGAAATAATAGCAAATATACTACGCATTTTTAAGCAATTCATTATACTATACGCTCGAACAAACTTGGGAATTATTAAAAACGTACTTCCAAAGTAGTGAAAACTTTCGAGAAGAGATCAGCCTTAATGAAGCTAATTTTCATCTCGGTGGCTATGCCAGTAAGCAAAATTGCCGCATATAGGGTTCAAAAAACCCATAGGTGACTATTGAGAAGCCAATGCATGCACAACGAGACACTGTTTGTGTGGATCTTGGGGTGGACTGAAAAACTGGGTTGATCGGATGAAAATTTTGAAAAATTCATTATCTCTAGCATACACGGTGCAAGATAATCTAACTTCATGATTCAAGTAAGGAAAGGCTAAATTCGGACGAAACCGACTATATGATACACTCCACTTTCTATCCAAGTACAATTCAATTCTGTTATGTTTATAGATGAAATATAATATGTAAAATTTGGCCAAAATCGGTTAAACATTTGTATATATATATATATATATATACTGAACCGATCTTACCCACTTTCAACATAAGTTTTTTTAGTTGGATTATAAGATGTTGTGCCAAATTTGAAGAAAATCGATTGATATTTGTGGTTTCTAGAGCGGAAGAAGTCAAATCGGGAGCGATATTTGTATGGGAGCTATATCTAAATCTGAACCGATCTTATCCACTTTCAGCATTGCTGTTTCTAGTTGGATTATAAGATGCTGTGTCAAATTTAAACAAAATCAGATACAATATGTGGTTTCTAAAGCGGAAAAGTCATCTGAATCTGAACCGATCTAACCGATTTTCACCATAGCTGTTTCCAGTTCAATTATAGGGTACTGTGCCAAATTTTTAGCAAATCGAGTGAAATATGTGGTTTCTAGAGCGGAAAAAGTCAAATCGGGAGCGACATTTGTATAGGGGCTATATCTGAATCTGAACCGATATGACCGATTCTCATCACAGCTGTTTCCAGTTCAATTATAGGGTACTGTTTCAAATTTGAAGCAAATCGAGTGAAATATATGGATTCTAGAGATGAAAAAGTCAAATCGGAAGCGACATTTGTATATCTAACTCGGAACCGATCTAAACGTTTTTCACCATAGCTATTTCCAGTTTAATTATAGGGAACTGTTGCAAATCGAGTGAAATATATGGATTCTAGAGCTGAAAAAGTCCAATCGGGAGGGACATTTGTTTGGGGGCTATATCTAAATCTAAACCGATTTACTTCAAATTAAATAACGTTCGTCCTTGATCCACAAAACTTACTTTTGCCAATTTTTTGTTAAGACCGGACTATAATTGCGACCTGTAATTTGATTACAACAATAGATGGACAGATGGCCAGATGGCCAGACGGACATTGCTAAGTCGACACAGAAAGGTATTCTAAGCCGATCTGTATAATAATCTCCCGTTTGGTAGGCGTACGCTAAATACAAGTTTGCTAAATACAAGTTATTGTATTAAAAATCATGTTGTGCAGAAGGTTAGTAGTATCTTAGACTTAGGAGTTGTTTTCGATTCTAAATTGGATTTCAATTTGCATATTGATTTCATAATGCCTAAAGCTTATACTGTGCTTGCGTTTATAAGAAGAAATAGTAAAGAATTCTCTAATCCATATACTCGTAAATTGTTGTATACAACATTTGTCAGGTCTACATTAGAATATGGTTCTATGGTATGGAACCCGTGTTATGATATTTACTGTAATCGCATTGAGAGGTTACAGAAAAAATTTTTTTAACTTTGCTTTAGTTTCTGTGCCGTTTGTCAATCCCGTACCGACGTATGAAGCTATGTGTCGACTAATGCATTTGGAGTCTTTATCAAGTCGTAGATCAAAGAGCTCAATTTTATTTCTGTATAAACTAATTTGTGGTCTTATCGATTGTCCTTTTTTGCTTAGTCTTATTTGTTTTAATGTTCCATCTAGATGTCTAAAGCATAATGAATTTTTTAATATTCCTTTTCATAGAACTAAATATGCTTCTTTTGAGCCTATTCTGAGGTCCATGAAGGAATATAATAATTTAATAATTAAGCATGATATAGATTTGTCATAAATTTTAATTGATTTAAGGAAACCCTAGATTTAATTTACTTTTAAGTTTGGCTTGTCTGTAAGGATTGTTACTCCATAGACATATGAATAAATAAATAAATAAATAAATAAATAAACGATGGGTGTTACAAACAAATGCACAAAGACATAATACTCTCGTGGAGTGTATAATTAAAAAATACGAGTTTGGAAAACTATTTTTGTGCTTGTCTACACAGTCAGACGAATATGTACACCGAATTCCACGATTCTAGCTGCGACCATTTGGTCCCTTTCTCCCATTTTACCCCCTTAAAAGTACAACTTTCAAAAATCTCTTTATTTTGTGCCATGACTAAATAATGTAAAATATAAGGGATTATTATGGACACTTTCAGTCCTTGTGAGGGAAAAATTTATCCCTTTAGACCGATTTCGCCCAGTTGCAATCCCAACTGACCTACGACTGTAAGATGCTTTTATAGAGAATTTGGAAGTCCTAGCTCCTTTCGTTTAGATGCTAGCGTGCTTTCACCAGACGGACAGATGGACGGACATAGCTAGATCGTCTTAGAATGATTATGACGATCAAGAATATATATACTTTATACGGCCTCAGGTCGATATTTCAAGATGTTACAAACGGAATGACAAAGTTAGAGCACCTTCATCCTGGAGGTGAAGGGTATAAAAAGGTAAAATAGACTACAACCTTCATAGATCCTTTTATAAAGTTCCTAGGACTAGAATCAATATTTTTAACAAGCAAAATAGAATTTATTTGATCAATTTAAAACCTTCCTTGATTTATCAATAAAGTTCCTAAAACAAAATTTGCAATTACATTTGACCAAAATGAATCACCTGGTTATATTTGCAAACCTTTAAACTTGCATTCATTCCCTGCTCTCCTTCAAACAAATTCTTAAATAAGGCCACTAAAGTAAAATACGGAAAATTTCTTTCATGGAACCTTTGGCCTACACAACAATTGAAAGTATTTCTAAATAATGTGACCTTTAGACGGATTTTTTTGGAAGTCTTTGCTGTATATTCGTATTCTGTATTTACTATGCGGAAAAAATACGAACAATTTAAAAACACATTCCTAACTTCTGGGAAATGTAAGCCCACAAGGAAGAAATTGGATATTTTGAAGTGTAACAAGACTGCAACACAACATTTATATATAGACCCTCCTGTGGTGGGTGACATTTTGGAGAATTTTTGCAGCCGCCCTCGTAAAACGGTTTTTGTACATCAACACGTTTCTATTTGATCTGTAGACGCCTAATAAACATTTATATTACTTATATGTTTTATATACATACATATAGGGACATGGAAATAAAACGAACGACGTCATTTTCAACACAGAAAATTGTCTGCGATATATATATGTATATAGTACCTACGCGTTATTCACTGGGTACTGTTTGTCGTATCTAGGCCTAAAATCTGTCTTATGTGGCAAAGCAATAAAACAAAAGACCGTTCTTAATATCTGATTTATAACACACAGGCACGCTTACATTTTTACTCGCCTATCCTTCTCATTAGGCCGCCTCAGGTGCCGTAGGTAAACTATGCTTTGCTATTTTACCTTCACTCAGAAAAAACTGAACCCTATAATGAGATAAAATGAACTAAAAATTATGAAAATTGAAGTTTGTATAGCACTAAAGCAATATTTCCTCATTCAAGTTCAAACTTTTCCTTGAAAGTAGTACATGCTTTGAACTTGATTCTAGTTCAATTTTCCTCAAACCAAGTAAATATTTACTCAAACTGATGAACATTCCAGGAAGTTTTTCTTCAAACCAAGTACATTTTTGCTAAATCTAAGTAAAATTCTGCTGAAATTTTCCTAAATCTAAGTAATTTTTTCCTAAATCCAAGTAATTTTTTACTAAATCTAAGTAAAATTTTTCCAAAACTAGATGTTTTTACTAAGTAAATTTTTGCTAAATCTAAGTAAAATGTTGCTGAAATTTTCTTAAAACTAAGTAAATTTTTACTCAAATCAAGTAAATATTTACTTAAACTGAGAACAATCTTGTTGATTTTTTCCTTAAATCAAGTAAATTTCTACTTAAACTGAGGAAAATTTTACTTGATACAAGGTGAAAAGTGAACTTAAAATAAATTCAATTTAACTAAAAAATACAAACAAATGGTTTTGCTACAGAGTATGCAAAACTGATACAAGCAGTAAGGAAAGACTAAAGTCGGGCGGGGCCGTATATGCCCATCTTTTATCACTAAACCCATGTGTTTCATGGGAGCAATTTTATGTAGTTCATATAAATTCATCTTTAGTCATATTTAACAAATATGGTAAATAGTTGATCCAATTTTCCGGCAGACAAATACAAATTATACAGTAATAAAAGGATGAATCGGACCGACATTCGAAAGTGGCCTATAAAAACACTGGTCTTATTCACGGTAGGTATTCATAGTTGAAATATATCATGATCCGATGTAAGATTTAGTTTCTAGAGCTGTATTAGAGTAGAATGGGGCCCCATTTCAAAGTGTGGAAACATATATTTGACTTTGTATTCTTAGTTGAAATATAATATAATCTGCAAAATTTGAAAAAAAAAAATCCGATGTAAAACTTGCGTTTTTGAGTGGTAAAAATTGAAATGGGACCATTTGTAAGGGCTCTACATTAAATAGTGGTTCCATATAGATCACTTTCAGTAGTTATTCTTAGTTGAAATATGGCATGATATGCAAAATTGTATCGAAAATAATATAATGTGGGTTCTAGAGATGTAATAGAGTAGAATGGGAGCCCAATATGTATGGGGATTTTACTAAAATATGGACCCATATATTTGACTTTCATTATATGTCTTCTTAGTTGAAATATAATACAAAATGCAAAATTTGATAAACTTCCGATTTAAATTGTGGGTCCTAGAGGGGTAATAATAAAAATGGGGGCCATTTAGAAGGGCGCTACATTAAAAATTGTGCCCATATAAATCACTTTCAAAGTAGGTATTCTTAGTATGAAATATGAATATAATATAATCTGCAAAATTTGAAAAACTTCCGATGTAAAATGTGGGTCCTAGGAGGTAATAATTCAAATGGGGCCCACTTGTAAGGGAGCTACATTAAAAAGTGGGCCTTTGATCATTTTCAAAGTAGGTATTCTTTATTGAAATATAACATGATCTGCAAAATTGTATCAAGATCCTATGTAAGATGTGGGTTCTAGAGCGACAATAGTGTAAACTGGGGGCCCATTTGTATGGGGCTGTTCAAAATATACGTTTCTAGTAAAAATGTAACATTGTTTGGAAAATTTAATCAAGATCCGATGTAAAATGTGCATTTTAGAGCAGTAATATTGTAAATCGGAGGTACATTTGTATGGGGTCTATATCAAAACATAGGCTGAGCATGAGCTGTTTCTAGTTCAAATATAACACGATCCTGAAAATTTGGTCATGATCCCATGTAAAATGTGTATTCTAGATCAGTAATAGTGTAAATTATAAAGATATTTGTATGGAGGCTATATCTAAATCTTAACCGATTTTTTTCCAAATTCAATACGAATTGTCCTTGGCCAATAAAAGTAACTTCTGCAAAGTTTCATGACAATCGAACAACAATTGTGACCTGTAGAGTGCGAACAAGCTTAGATGGACAGCAGACGGACGGACAGACATCATTAAATCGATTCAGCTGGTGATTCTAAGCCGATCCGTATACTTAAAGGTGGGTCCAGCTCAATTATTTCTTGGTGTTGTAAACATTTGGCGCGAAACTAACTTATAATACCCTTGTCCACGAAGTGGTGTAGGGTATAAAAGGGTATAAAAGGTCAGCTATTACCTCTTTATGGCAGAGGTACCACGATAGCTGCGAAGGAAAGATATGCGCCTTCGCAGTGGTTTTTTAGATTAATACTTGAAGTATTTAAGAAATTTGTCTCTGCGAACGAAGGAGAATTTCTTCTTAGATTAATGTTCAAGAAATAAAGCGATTTTTTATAAGTTCATTAATACTTAAATGTATGAAGAACTCGTCATAAATTTCAGTAAACATATTAACTTAATTTTAGGAAAAAACTCTTTTTTTACCCTCCACCTCCAGGATGGGGGTATACTAACTTTGTCATTCAGTTTGTAACAACTTGAAACATTGACCTGAGACCCTATAAAGTATATATATTCTTGATCGTCATTGATTCATAAAATACGATGTAGCCATGTCCGTCCGTCTGTTGAAAGCTAGCTAGCATCTAAACAAAAGGAGCTAGAACGTTCAAATTTTCCATAAATACGTATTATAGTCGTAGTTCGGTTGGGATTGAAAAGGAAATTTTTCCCTCACGAAGACTAAAAATACCCCTAATAATCCCTAAAATTTTAGCGTTTTAAGCATGTTTTTTGAATATGTCTGTTTATATTTGCTCGATATTTGGTATGCGCATTCCCCTTATAGCAAAAACGTGCACCATAAAGTGATTATTATTTGTAGGGGGTAAAATGGGGCAAAAAAGGGAAAAAAATGATACATATTAAACAACAACAGCTAGAAACACGAAATTCCTCTAATATAGTAGATACATAATATAAATGTATTTTTTTCCAAATTCGTACTTTTAAGGGGTAAAATGGGAATAGTAGGATCAAAATGGTGCCAACCAAACGGGTACACCTGGAATCATGGAATTCGGTGTATACATTCCTCTGATTGCGTAGACACTTAAAATAAACAGATTTTTCGAAATTCCTACTTTTTGGGGTTAAAACGAAAAAAGAGGATAAAAATAGTACCAATCAAATGACCGCTGCCAGAGTCATGAAATTCGGAGTATACAGTCCTCTGACTATGTAGACACGGAAAATAGACGATTTTTTCGAAATTCGTACTTTATGGGGATAAAATGGAAAAAGGGAATACAAATAGTACCAACCAAATGACCGCAAGCTAGAGTCATGCAATTCGGAGTATACAATCCTCTGACTGCGTAGACACGGAAAATAAACGGATTTTTCGAAAATCGTACTTTCAAGGGATACAATGGTACAGAGGGATAAAAATAGTACCAACTAAACGACTACAGCTAGAATGATGGAATTCTAATTGCGTAGAAACGTCAAGGGGGTAAAAATGGTACCAACCAAATGGGCGCAGCTGGAATCATGGAATTCGGTGTTTTTTTTCCAAATTCGTACTTTTTCTTTCTTGGTTGCATCATGAAGTTAGGTTATTTTGCACTATGTACGTCTGATAATGGATTTTCAAAATTTGTAATTTTGGAATTAAAATAGAATGGAAATACAACCAACTGTAGCACCCACTATCTACCAATATTTATGGTATTTAAGCTTTTTGAAAATATAAATATAAGCATATTTATTTTTTGATTTGAAATAAATAATGGTTTGAAATAATTAAAATATTTTATTTATTTACAAAATTATTTTTTTTAATATTTGTTTTGGTTTGGCTATATTAAAAAATTTATATTTTCCTGTAATATTACTGCACTTCTACGAAAACCGACAACCTCTGTGGAATGCAGGGTATATAAAGTTCGGCCCGGCCGAACTTAACGCCGTCTTTACTTGTTTTAGTTAAAATTTCCTAAATTGATTTTTTCCATACAAAAAATTTCTGATTCTTTCTCTTACTTAAAACCTTGGAAATATTCTTCCACACAAGTATGAATTTACTCAATTGTAAGAATTTTTTATTGGATCCGAAAAAATATTTTTTTAAGTAAATTTACTACCGTATTTCTAGTAAATGAACAATTAACTATGACCTTGAAAGAAGGAAACTTTACACATACTTAGTTAATTTTCCTACTTTTAAGAAAATGTTTACTAAGCTGGAGTAAAATTGTTGAAATTGTTGAAATTGTAGTATTGATTTTACTCATATTTAGGAATGTTATTTTGCTGAGTGTTCAATAAGTGCAGCTAATATCTATTAACACTAAAGCAGCAACATATTATCGGTGTGATGCAAAAAGGTCTCAAGTCCACTTTTTGTGTGGAATGAACTTAATGATGCAAAAGTGTCCCAAAAATCATAGTCTATGTCCCGTAAAAAATCCCGTGTTTATTTAAATTAGTTTTGTAGTTATTATTATTTCAACTTAATTGATTCATTCTATAACTCACCCATCTGTGTGACGCAATAAACTTTAAATCTCAGAAACACAGTTATGTGACTTGTGATCTTTTAGCAGCACATCGACAACATGGTCAAATTTATTAATTTCATTTAGGACTGGAATTAGATTTAGCATCCTGAGATTTATTACAAGAATTTACTACCGGGAATTTTCGAATTTTGAATTTCCCAAGTCCCGAGTTTTTGCAAGAATTAATTTAAATATTTAACTTTTTTTTCATTTTTCCACATTAGTAATTTGTTTCGGCGAATGTGATTATTTCAAAAGCCGCATGACTTACCTACCAACCGATAAGTAGACAAATTACCTGAAATGAAAAAAATGTAAACACTCAGCTTTAGACATTATTAATAAATCAATTTTCATTTAATGTAAAGTGTGCATATATATATATAAAATTAATTTGAAAATCTTCAGAAATTATTACCTTTCTAGGAATTTAGAGGAATAAGTCGACATATCGATACAGAATGAGCCCAACTAGAGTTTGCATCCCGAGGGAATTCAGTTGAAACTTTTACATATTTCTTCGCATATTTTTTCCATCATTTCCACAATAAAATTAAAAATGTTGTACACATACTTAACCCATATCCCTTTAAATTAGTTATGCCAAATATTGCGGTTGGATGACACAATTTCAATTTCATTTCAAGCTCAGTTCGGATATACACCCAAAATCCACTTTTTCCCAGATTTTGTCTGTCAAACTACAAGAAATTAAGTTTCAGTTGGCTAAGCCGACTTATTAGGAGGAAGGATTTCAAGTTTTCTTAGTGCCGGATTTTTGTGTGTTGGAGCTATTAAAATGTCTGCGGCAAAAGGAATCGGCTTCGCATTTGTAAATAATATTGGATTTCATAAACCCTTATAGAAGTTGTAAAGGATTTAATTTTACTAAGGATTGAGACAATTGTGTAGGAGGTACTAGAAGGAGAGTGACTAACGCATAAATATTTTTTAGGTTTAAAGTGATTATGAAAGCATTTTCAAATATCACATTTCAACTGATGTTGACCAACCGTGTGGAAGTTATAACAATTTTATTTTAAGCAAAACTTATACCACATTG
Organism: Polietes domitor; assembly: GCA_947397865.1. Lineage (NCBI taxonomy): Eukaryota > Metazoa > Arthropoda > Insecta > Diptera > Muscidae > Polietes > Polietes domitor. Next base: position 54,390,483 of record OX377622.1, on the reverse strand, counting down.
TGTGGAAGGGGTGCGGCAATATCGCCCAAATTCTGGATGAGCACAACCTCTATAACAACATTGACGAATTTCGAATTACAAAGTATTCCGATCATCCGTAAAGAAGTTAAAACAGCTTTAATTTTACGTAGTTTAGGGTGATTTGTGTGGAAGGTACTGGAATGGGCGTGGCAAAACCAGCCATATTTAGCACAAATAAAGTGAATTGAAACAGGTGAGGAAGGTTAAAGTCGGGCGACTATATCCTATACCTAGTCAATATACCCTGTGGTGTAGGGTATAAAAAGGTAGTTGCATTTGAACCGGGTATATATACTACAAATTTCATACTTCTATCAGTATTTGTAAAAAAATTGAACACAAACTTTGAATGAGAGCTATATATAAATCTGAACCGATGACACATTTTTAGCATAGATTTTCTGAAATATAAGACGATTTCCCAAATTTTATGGAAATCTATTAAATATGTGGTTTCTAGAGCGGAAAGAATTAAATTGGGGGAGTCATTTATATGGGAGCCATATATAAATCTGAACCGATATGACCCACTTTCGGCATAGATGTTTATAGTTGAAATATAATTTTTTTGCCAAAATTGAAGAAAATCTGTGGTTTCTAGAGCGGAAAAAGTCAAATTGAGAGCGAAATTCGTATGGGAGCTATATATAAATCTGAGCCGATCTCACATATTTCCATCACAGGTGCTTCTAGTTGAACTAAAGATTTCAAGAAATCTGTTAAATTATGCGGTTTATAGAGCGAAAGTAATCAAATCGTGGGAGACATTTGTGTGGGAGCAATAGCTATATAGCCAGAGCTATTTCTAGTTAAAATATATGACGTTTTGCTAAATTTGAAGAAAATCTGTTGAAATATGTGGTTTCTAGAGCGAAAAAAGTCAGATTGGGAGCGAAATTCGTATGGGTGATATATATAAATCTGAACCGATTTTCTTCAAACTAAATAGCGTTCGTCCTTATCCCATAAAACATCGTTGTACAAAGTTTCATTTAGTTCTAACCACAATTGCGACCTGGACTTTGATTACAAGAATAGATGGACAGACGTACATCGATAATTCGACTCAAAAAGTGATTATAAGTCGACCCGTATAATAAACGATGGGTCTATATCGTTTCCTTTTGGGTGTTACAAACAAATGCATATGCCCTGTGGTGTGTTGTATAAATATTATGAAATACGAAAATATTGCTAATTCCGAATATCCGTGTAGATACAATCGGCTAATTTTATTTGTTAGAGAAGCTGAAGGAAGGCTGTTTAATATCAAAATTGTCATATCAATGAGTTGATACCCCTGCTGAATAAAGTCAGATGGTCATAGCTATCAAGCAATGTGCTGTGTGCGATATATTCTTGGGACTCACTGAAAAGGGCCTACAGCTGATAACCAACTCCCAATGGCTAGTGCCGGAAAAAGGCTAATAAATGTCTACAGCTTCCTTGTGATACTGCATCTCAATAAAGTCAATTATCCTACGCCTCGGTTTCACCTTGGTTGTCTGGATGGCGGCACCAAAATATTTTGATTTTTCATAAACCTTTAAGACTTCAAGTCAAAGACCTCGTTTTCGTGTATCACCCTAATGTTCAGCCAAACAATTGGTGGCATCCATCGACGATGAAAACAATAAACTCGACAACAAATCCATTTTCAATATATAAAGCTAGGGTGCACAAGTGGGGAGAGAGTATATTGACAGCGCTAACAAGTGTGTGTGTATTTACAGATCATAGCATACACACCTACATGCAGAAACATATGTGTGTGGATGTATGCATGCCTATAATGTATCTCAAGTTGGTGCTTACCTACAAATGAACCATAAAAGGTAAACAAATTGAGGGGCCCTTCAAAATGCCAGTAGCAGCAGCGGCAGGAACATCATCAACCCCCTCACACACAATCACAATCATTTACCACTCCTTATAGGGCCCAGGTAATAGGTGGGGGAGGGGTGGGTTCATGTCTGTATTTGCGTTGTCTTGATGGGCAGGGAATTTATACGACTCGTTTGTAGCGAAATCAGTTGTATTTATTTGCAGGTAAACATCAAATTTATATTGATTCGATACATCCACGTGTGTGTGTATGTGGTTGCATTGTATTTATTTACGAGAGCATTTGTGCTAACATACATATGAGTGTGTGTGTGGGAATGTGGGTGGGCGTCTGATGAAGTGCTATGTGTAAGTGCCGCCTGTATGGGTGTGTGCTTTGCGGTCTGTGTGCTGTGGTATAATGATAACAATATGAAATGCATTAACTTTCAGTCGCTATTAAGTCGCAGGTGCTGCGATATGTGTTCCAACATTATAAAGAGTGATTTTTTTGAGGTTAGGATTTTCATGCATTAGTATTTGACAGATCACGTGGGATTTCAGACATGGTGTCAAAGAGAAAGATGCTCAGTATGCTTTGACATTTCATCATGAATCGTCTTACAAACGAACAACGCTTGCAAATTATTGAATTTTATTATCAAAATGCGTGCTCTGTTAAGAAAGTTCATTGCGCGCTTCCATTTTATGGTCAGTTTAATCGACCCACTGAAGCGGCTATTCGGGCTATTGTGACTAAATTACGCACCAAATTTACATTGTTGGACATTAAACCACCAACACGCTTACGTAGAGTGCGAACTGAAGAAAATATCGCAGCTGTATCGGCCAGTGTTAATGATGACCATCAATTATCGATTCGTCGCCGTTCGCAGCAATTTGGCCTCTGGTACTCAAAAACGTGGAAATGCCAAAATTGGACTAAGCGGATGGACCACCTAAGACGCAGCCGCGGTCAACATTTAAATGAAATTATCTTCAAAAAGTAAATGTCATGGACCAATCTAACGTTTCAAATAAAGAACCGATGAGATTTTGCAAATTTTATGCGTTTTTTTTAAAAAAAAAGTTATCAAGCTCTTAAAAAATCACCCTTTATGATGATGATGATCGGATAGCATTGGGCAACAGATATGTCAAGAGTAATTCTATGCCACAAAAATACAAATTTTGTATCTGAGACCTAAAAAATATTTTCTGGTTCCATTGAAGTCAAAAAACAACAGAAAACATTTTTTATGGACAAATATATTTGTAATAAAATTTCGATTTTCCTCGAAGTTTTCTTCATTTTGTATTTTTGAATAATGCAAGCAAATTGCGAAAGGTCTAGTGGAGAGATTAAATTTTGAGGGTAATACCGTTTTCAATGAGATTTTGAAAATGTGTTGTTTTTGGAGATCAGAAGTATTGGCTTCTTCTTAATTAACATTAGAAGCTTCGTTAATGTCACTGTATTTCAGTGCGTATGATTTATACTTAATGTAAAATTATAATCATTCATACGCACCATGGTACAGTAAATGAAAGTGACAGCACATAGAAAGTACTTTCAATATTTGTCCTCTCATTTTTGAAATATTGGCCCGATCACACCCGCTTACATATCCACTTAAAGGAAATTATGATGGCTACAAATGTTGTGACATGCACATTCACATAGCAAAAGTGTTCCAGGAACACTCTCTAAAAGATTTAGATTTTTTTTTCAAAAAAAAAATATTTTTTTGTAAGAGGAAAATACCCATAAAAATGTACGGAAAGGCTAAAGTTGGGCGGGACCTACTATATCATATCCTCCACTTTCTATCCGAATACAATTCAATTCGGGAAAAAAGTGAAAACGGGAAGGCTTTTTGTATGTTTCCTAATTGTAGGCTAATTTGTCCTGATCCAATTTGTCTAATCGAGAAGAATATTTGTATCGGGGCTGTATCCAAACATGGAATGAAGTGACCCACTTCCAGTTCAATTTGAAGAAATTTGGTTAAAATATGAGGTTTCTGGGGCGCAAAAAGTCAAGCCGGGAGCGAAATTTGTATGGGAGCTATATATAAATCTGAACCGATCTGACCCATTTTCACCATGGGAGTTTCTAATGGATATATGAGATATTTTGCCAAATTTGAAGAAGATATGTGGGTTGTAGATATGAAAAAGTCAATTCGGAAGCGAAATTTGAGTGGGAGCTACTGACCTATTTGCAACACAGGTGTTCCTAGTTTAAATCTAAGATGTTGATGTCGAATTAGGAGCGAAATTTGTATTGGAGCTATTTATAAATTTGAAGCGATCTGACCCATTTTCGCCATAGGTGTTTCTAATGGAAATATAAGATATTTTGCCAAATTTGAAGAAGATCTGTAAAAATATATGGTTTCTAGACCAGAAAAAGTCAAATCGAGACGTCGTAGCTCCTTCCGTTAAGATACTCGCGTGCTTTCAACAGACGGACGCGCGGGCCAAGGGACGTGGCTAGATAGTCTTAGCATTTTATGACGACCATGAACATATATACTTTTTACAAACGGAATGACAAAGTTAGGATAAAAAATATATTTTTCCGACTTTTTCTATATTTTATATTTTCAATTTTTTGAGATTGCAATTTGAGATACGCAATATTTGTAGCCAACATAGTTACCTTTAATTTAAAAAATAAGTGGGTGTGATCGGACCTATTCCGAAAAGAGTGTACAAATCTTAAAGGTTCCTTTGAAGAAAATTTAAAACTTAGTAAAAAGTTCAAAAATGAATCCATTTAATAAAATCTAATACAATTTACGTGTTCAGAATGCAAAACTACACCAGAAATTTGTATACCTTGGCCTATCCGCAACATTTGTGTTGCATATATTGCATCAACCTAATTTGATTTTTAATTATCCCCATCTCGTAGATGCATTGTTTCCAAGAAACATTCAAGCCCTATTCGATTTAATTCCTGTTTACTTGTGTACAATTCGAGCAGAATAATTAAGGCAACAAATAATGTCAGGTCAATGGAGACTCTTCTTCTAGATTACATTTAAACAAACAACAGTATATTGTGTGTAGCCATTCCACATTCTCGTTATTTATTTTCAATTTCAACATGATTCCAATATTCGTTACTAATGAAATGTCATGCGATGCATGCAATTTGGTCAAAATCTCAAAAGCCAAAAGCTATGTATATTCAACGGCTACCACTACATAGGTTGTTATAAAATTCTTCAACATTGATTTGAAATCTCTCTGCGTGGCATTTTGCCAAAATGCAAATTGCTACAGTTATAGGTCAGAAGATTAGAAATGTGATAGATACAGAGACAATGAAGAAGGAGAGATTGCAAATTTAAATATTATAATATTAACATTAAACGAGATGGAAGAAATCGAAGTCAATTTGAGGGCACAGATAAAATTCAATTATATACAAAATATTAAATGTATAAAATATTTAAAAACTACTTTAATCAAATCATACTTTATGCTAAAAATGAATAACGTAAAACCGAAATAATATAAGAGTCACATGGATTTTAATTAACTTTATTATTGGAAAAAAGTGGATAAAGACGTTGACATAATCAGAAAATTGTTAACAAAGAAGACATAAAGTCGAAATTTTGCAATAAATTTAATGGACATTTCAGCAACATACTACATACATGGATGCGATATAAAAACACAAACATTTATAGAGTGAACAATAATTCAAAACACAATATACATCGATCAAACTAAAAAACTTAAAAAAAAATAAAAAACAAACTAAAAAACATAATAAAATTATTAAACCTAAATATAATAATTTATTATGGATTTCTAAACTCGAAAAATTTATTAAAAAATCTTCCTACTTTATTTAATTTATTCCTTAAAAATACAATATTCGTATTTCGCAAAAAAACCTAAAAATTAATTCACTTATAAATTTTCTTTTGATTTCCTCCTGCAGGTATAAACTCTTTATTTTTCATGAAGGCGACTTAATTTAAAATCGTTTCTTGAATGATTTTGGTGAACCGACATCCCCTGTAGGTCCTCTCCAAAATTGGCAATTTCCCATAAAAAATTGTTTGTTCTCAGATCGCAAAACACTGATTAAAAATGTTTAGTATAATTATGACCCCATTTGTTGACGTCTTAGTGAAGCAGTATTACCACACCCGTGCTGCAACAAAGTAAAAAATGTTGCAAAACATTTCCCTTCTTTGGGTGTTTGAGTATTTTGTTATAAAAAACAAGTAAAAATGGGTTAAGTTCTGCCGGGCCGAAAGTTATATACTCTCCACCATCGATTACATTCCACAGCGGCTGTCGATTTTACTTATAAGTGCAGTAACAAATGTTTGTAACACCAAGAACTAATCGAGCTAGACCCACCTTTAAGTATACCGATCGGCTTAGAATCTCAGCTGAATCGATTTACCGTCTGTCGGCTGTCCATCTAAGCTTGTTCGCACTCTACAGGTCGCAATTGTACTCCGATTGTCATGAAACTTGGCAGAAGTTATTTTTTCTGGCCAAGGACCATCGGTATTGAATATGGAGGAAATAGGTTCAGATTTAGATATATCCCCCATACAAATGTCGCTCCCGATTTGACATTTTCCGCTCTAGAAACCACATATTGTACCCGGTTTTCCTTAAATTTGGTACAACATCTTATAATCCAACTAGAAACACCTATGCTGAAAGTGGGTATGATCGGTTCAGATTTATATATAGCCCCCATACAAATGTCGCTCCCTATTTCACTTTTTCCACTTTAGAAACCACATATTGTTACCGATTTTCTTTAAATTTGGCACAACATCTTATATTCCAACTAGAAACACCTATGCAGAAATTGGGTAAGATCGGTTCAAATTTAGATATAGCCCCCATACAAATGTCGCTCCCGATTTGACATTTTCCGCTCTAGAAACCACATCTTGTACCCGATTTTCCTTAAATTTGGTACAACATCTTATAATCCAACTAGAAACACCTATGCTGAAAGTGGGTATGATCGGTTCAGATTTATATATAGCCCCCATACAAATGTCGCTCCCAATTTGACATTTTCCGCTCTAGAAACCACATCTTGTACCCGATTTTCCTTAAATTTGGTACAACATCTTATAATCCAACTAGAAACACCTATGCAGAAATTGGGTATGATCGATTCAGATTTAGATATAGCCCCCATACAAATGTCGCTCCCTATTTCACTTTTTCCACTTTAGAAACCACATATTGTTACCGATTTTCTTTAAAATTGACACAACATTTTATAATCGAACTAGAAACACGTATGCTGAAAGTGGGTAAGATCAGTTCAGATTTAGATATAGCCCCATACAAATGTCGCTTCCGATTTGACTTTTTCCGCTCTAAAATCCACAATTTGTATCCCCTTTTTCCATTTTACCCATTAAAAGTACGAATTTGGAAAAAATGCTTTTATACTTTTCATATTATATACTCTAAATATTAAGTCCCTGTGAGGAAAATGTTTTTCCCTTTGGACCGATTTCGGACAGACGGACGGACATGACTAGATCGATCAAGAATGTATATACTTTATAGGGTATCAGGTCGATATTTCAAGGTGTTACAAACTGAATGAAAAACTTAGTATACCTCATCCTGTGGTGTAGGGTATACAAATTTAAAGTATATTTAACAGATATTTTCCTCTTTAATTTGATAATATTGTTGGATACTTAAATATGAATTAAAATATTTTTTTAAAAATTGTATCCTTTGAAAATTTGTAGTCCTTTTAAGGACTATATTATGAAGAAATAAAAAACCAATTATTATAGTTTCAAACGTATATCAAGTGTAACGGCTTTGTTTACAATTTTGTCGTACGGTGTCATATAAACTAATTAATTTATAATTAATGTAAATTCAATTTTTTAGATTTATATTAGTCATTCCATGTCAAGCTTTTGACCCCGACAGCAGCGATTATCTTGAAAGTTTGTGTATGTATTCTTCTCATAATAAGATTGTATGCATATTTACGAGTTATGACCAATTTAACAGTTGAAATTACTACTTTTTCAAAAAGGCGCCTGTAATTCCTGAAATCATTGCAATAAAAACATGGGATACGTTTTTATTCTCTTGTCTCTACATACATACATATCTGATATGGAATTACATTTCCGGCTGTAAAAATTTTAAATGGAAGTAGAAAGCACACTTTTCTATGTATTTAAATATGTATATGTGTACAGTAGGTTACTACATTTCGTGATCTCATACCGGACGTGAGGACGTTCGGTAGAGATATGAAGGAACTCTCACTCATCTTCCAAGGCACTAAGAGGACTTCCCCTTAGTGTTGGTTCAGTACAAAAAATGGCCTGTAGCTCCTGAAATACTGAAGGCAATTCCAAGTACTTTAAATAAAGAGTGGTTAAATTGTAAGGGCCGATGTTGAATGTGAACCACACCTAAACGTCATGTTTTTTTCTGCATTTCATTTGACATTTCTCAATTTGAACCATTGAAAGAATTGCCGCATTTGGGCGAATGATAAAGTGATTGTCGAAAAACAATGCACCCAAAAAGAGTCACTGTTTGGTGCGGTTTATGGGCTGGAGGAATCAACGGGCTGTATTTTTTCCAAAATGAGGCCGGTCAGGCAGTTACTGTGAATGGTCTTCGCTATCGTGAGGTGATAACGAATTGAAAGATATGTATGTGGACGATATGTGGTTTCAACAGGACGGTGACACTTGCCACACAGCTAACGAAACAATGGCTCTTTTGCGCGACAAATTCAATGACCGTGTTATCTCACGTGGTGGCGATGTCAATTGGCCGCCAAGATCATGTGATTAGACACCGTTGGACTTCTTTCTTTGGGGTTATTTGAAAGAAAAGGTGTACGTCGATAAGCCAGCAACAATTCAAGAGCTAAAGGATGAGATAATTCGACACATTAACGGCATAGAACAATTATGCTCAATTATGCCTCGACGTCATCGAAAATGTGGACCATTTGGACCATGGAGTTGTGCAGCCGAGGTCGCGGCGGCCATCTGACCTTTTTTGATTTTTTGTTCCATACAAATTTGAACCATACCAATAATCCCGTCCGAAGGCCGGCAGCGCAGAAAACAGTCACTTGGCACAGCTTGGCTTTGGACATACTTCATAAGAGAAAATATTTATTTCCGGCCGAGGCCGGCAACGCAAGAAACCTATTCAATGCGTAGCCGTCTTTGGACATACCCCATAGTAAAATATATTTTTAAACCCGGCCGAAGGCCGCAACGTAGAAAATCTTTACTTTGCGTAGCCGGTTTTAGTCATAACCCTTAGGAGAAAATCTCTAAACTCGGCTGTCGGCCGTGTACTTGGGAATCTTGAGGGTTTTGGGCAATATGTAGCCAATTTGGGTTTTATGATGGTCCGAGGATTGGGCTTTATAATTTTGGGCGTTAGTGATTTGGTCGTTGTTGCCTAGAAATAATGTCACAATGCCCAAACACAATGACATATTGCCCAAAAAATCGATAAATTTTACAATAACACAATTAATGCATCGTTTTTTGGCTTTACGACATTTTCAATTTGGGCGTTATGACCGTACGCCCTCTGAAATATATATCATAAATTATAAACATATTCAATTCTTCCACTAACTAACAGAATCTAAATCATAGAATTATATATAAATATATATAAAAAATATTAAATATAAAATATATATAATAACAAATCAAATTAAATCGTACTATGCTAAAACTTATCGTAAAAACGAATTTACAAAAAAACCGAAATAATATAAGAGGCACATGAATTTTAATTAAAACCAGTAAGGAAAGGCTAAAGTCGGGCGGGGCCGACTCTATGATACACTCCACTTTCAATCCGAATACAATTCAATTCGGTGAAAAAGTGAAAACGGGAAGGTTTTTTGTATCCTGTAAATGTATGTGTTTGACAACAAATTTTATATCGGAAAGGACATTTGTATGAGGTTATATTGAAACCTGGAACGAAATAGGTGAAATATAAAATGTATAGTTTGGCCAAAATCGGTTAAACTTATGGGAGCAACATTTGAATTTGGGCTATAGTTAAGTCTGAACCGATCTTACCCACTTTCACCATAGTTTTGTTTAGTTAGATTATAAGATGTTGTGCGAAATTTAAAGACAATCGAGCACAATATGTGGCTTTTAAAGCGGCAAAAGTCAAATCGGGAGTGACATTTATATAGGGGCTTTATCTAAATCTGAACCGATCTTACCCAATTTCTGCATAGGTGTTTCTAGTAAGATTATAAGATGTTGTGCCAAATGTAAAGAAAATCGAGTACAATATGTGGTTTGTACAGAGGAAAATTTCAAATCGGGAACGACATTTGTATGGGGGCTATATCTAAAACTGAACCGATTTGACCTATTTTCACCATAGATGTTCTTAGTTTAAATATAAGATGTTTTACCAAATCTGAAGACAATCTGTTGTAATATGTGGTATCTAGAGTGAAAAGAGTCAAATCGGGAGCGAAATTTGTATGGGAGCTATATATAAATCTGAACCGATCTGACCGATATTCACCATGGGTGATTCTAGTGGAAATATAAGATGTTTTACCAAATCTGAAGACAATCTGATACATTATGTTGTTTCTAGAGCGGAAAAAGTCAAATCGGGAGCGAAATTTGTATGGGAGCTATATATAAATCTGAACCGATCTGACCGATATTCACCATGGGTGTTTCTAGTGGAAATATAAGATGTTTTACCAAATCTGAAGACAATCTGATACATTATGTGGTTTCTAGAGCGGAAAAAGTCAAAGCGGGAGCGAAATTTGTATAGGAGCTATATATAAATCTGAACCGATCTGTCCGATATTCACCATGGGACTTTCTAGTGGGAATATAAGATGTTTTACCAAATCTGAAAACAATTTGATACAATATGTGGTTTCTAGAGCGGAAAAAGTCAAATCGGGAGAGAAATTTGTATGGGAGCTATATATAAATCTGAATCGATCTAACACATTTTTACCACAGGTGTTTCTAGTTACAATATAAGATGTTTTGCCAATTTTAAAGAAAATCTGTTGTAATATGTGGTATCTAGAGTGAAAAGAGTCAAATCGGGAGTGAAATTCGTATGGGGGCTATATCTAAATCTGAACCGATCTGTCCGATATTCACCATGGGAGTTTCTAGTGGGAATATAAGATGTTTTACCAAATCTGAAAACAATCTGATACATTATGTGGTCTCTAGAGTGGAAAAAGTCAAATCGGGAGCGAAATTTGTATGGGAGCTATATATAAATCTGAACCGATCTGTCCGATATTCACCATGGGAGTTTCTAGTGGGAATATAAGATGTTTTACCAAATCTGAAAACAATCTGATACATTATGTGGTCTCTAGAGCGGAAAAAGTCAAATCGGGAGCGAAATTTGTATGGGAGCTATATATAAATCTGAACCGATCTGACCGATATTAACCATGGGTGTTTCTAGTGGAAATATAAGATGTTTTACCAAATCTGAAGACAATCTGATACATTATGTGGTCTCTAGAGCGGAAAAAGTCAAAGCGGGAGCGAAATTTGTATGGGAGCTATATATAAATCTGAACCGATCTGTCGGATATTCACCATGGGAGTTTCTAGTGGGAATATAAGATGTTTTACCAAATCTGAAAACAATTTGATACAATATGTGGTTTCTAGAGCGGAAAAAGTCAAATCGGGAGAGAAATTTGTATGGGAGCTATATATAAATCTGAATCGATCTAACACATTTTTACCACAGGTGTTTCTAGTTACAATATAAGATGTTTTGCCAATTTTAAAGAAAATCTGTTGTAATATGTGGTATCTAGAGTGAAAAGAGTCAAATCGGGAGTGAAATTCGTATGGGGGCTATATCTAAATCTGAACCGATTTTCTTCAAATTAAATAGCGATCGTCCTTATCCCGAAAAACATCGTTGTGCAAAGTTTCATTTGGTTCTGTCTACAATTGCGACCTGTATCGTGATTACAAGAATAGATGGACGGACGGACAGACAGACGATCTAAGACGATCGGTATAATTAAGAATGGGTCTATCTCGTTTTCTTTTGGGTGTTACAAACAAATGCACAAAGACATAATACTCTCGTGGAGTGTATAAATATTATTAGAAAAATTTGAATAATGTCGATGACATAATCAGAAAAATGTTAACAACGAAGACATTAAATCGATAACGAAAATTTTTGCTATTAAAATTTAATGGAAATTTCAGCAAAATACTATATGATTGCGATATAAAAAGATGAACATTTATAGAGAGAAAAATAAGCTAAAAAAATATACGTCGATTAAACTGACTAACTTAAAATATTAAAATTATTAAGCTTAAAGAAGGGGCAAGATTTGATGGAATTCACCAACAATACTTAAAGGATAACGATGAACAACTGGCTTCAGTGATTACTTTATTTATAAATAAATTAAAATTTAAATGAGAGCCTTCAGTATCGAATATGTTATTTTTAATTAATTTATTTATTTGTATTTATTTTATTTGTAAATAATAATTGTTCCCTGACATAAATATAGTACTCAAATTCCAAAAACTATTCAATTATTCCTCTCACTAAGTGAATCTAAATCATCCAACTTTGCAACTTGCGAAATATTGTTCTGAATAGAAATATTCTATTTTTAAATGTGTTTACATTGTATTTCGATACAATTTCCTTGCTATTTTTTGTTGCGCTCTTTTTGTGCGAAGCGAAAACAAACAAAAACAAACAAATATATATTTTGCTAATAAGGAAAACACACAGCGTTACCAGAGGCGACAACACCATCCAAGCCCTTCTACATCAACAGTCTACAGTGCGGACATCCTAAGGCGACAATAACAAACAACGGAAGTTAGTTTTTTGTCTGTCTGTCTGTTTGATTGTTTGCTCTGCTGCTTCAGTCGAGAGTGATACCAGTTAAAACAACAGTCGTTTTGGCCAAAAAGTTTATCCCGGCAACGAGATGAGAAGCGGAAATTACAATAAACTTTGCTAAACAACCTTAACACTAGCAACGAACACGAGCATGGAATGTGGAATTGCTGGGTTTGGAATTTGGAAAATTGAAAAATGTTTAGAGGTGAAGAGGGAAAGAAGAGTAAAAATAGGAAACAGCACGTGTTGTCCTTAAGGATGTAAATATATACAAATAAAAATCGATTTTAAGTGCAGGGCAGAACATTGAGAATTTTTCTTATGTTCGAAATTAATACGGAGAATTCCAAAGCACAACAACATTGTTCGATGGAATGTTCAAGACAGCATATTCAGGAAAAACAGAAATAAATTGCCTGAATTCGGTCCGACCGAAAATAATGACGTCTCTACTTGTCATGCCAAGAATTCGTTTCTCTGAGTGTAGCCTCTGACATTTGTTTGCCTTTGTGACACGCTCATTTATAAACAATTACTTCCGTGATGTGCTTCCTTCGCTTGTTTGGAACTTGTTGTTGTTGTTGCTGCTGTGTTTATTTGTTTTCATCCCCTTTAATCAAGATGTTTACCACCAAATATTTATTTCTTTTTTTTTTTGCCTTGGCCACACTGTACTCTTTGCCTCGCGTTTCCGGCATATGTGCTGTGTTGTTTCCTTTACGGGTTTCGCCCTTTAAAGCACACACTCAAAAGGAAGGATAATATCTGTTATTTCGTTAGCAATTAAAAGTTTTCACATTTTAAACCTTTTCATTAAATTTTTTAGAAATCGTCAAAACACACAGAGCGAGTAAACAACAACATGTAAGAGAAACCCGTATTCTAAGGAGTGAACTTAACTAAATGGAAAAGGTTAAAGGAAACTCGTTGAAATCTCGGCTTTATTTAATTGACGGGGAAGTGGTAGTCATGCATGAAGACCAAGGTCTTCCAATTAAAGTGAACTTGTGAAAAACAGCATCCTTTGAAGTATAACAATAACTATTCTAATATGAAGCATATTTAGTAGGTAAAGTTGCTTCTACTCGCCTTTTATAGATTACTTTTTCGCTTGCACCACTGTGCGGAGTCGAAATTAAACATTAATAGTTAGCAAATAAGCCAAATCTCATGGTGATTGCATCCGACATGTCCAATTCATTGTTTTTTTTTTTTCAAGTCCATTTTTAACATCCTGACAAATTAGGCTCTTCTAAATTAGTAAATTTCTAATGACAAGCATGAACCATCAGTTCAGTTCTAACATCCGGCGATGATAAGCAAATGACACAGGAGCATGAGCAAATACTTATTTAGTACGTCTACTTTAAAAGGTTGCAATAAAAACGTATCCCATTTCCCTTGCCTCTACATTCATACATATCTCTGCTGATATGAAACGACATTTCCGGCAGTAAAAATTTTAAATGGAAGTTGAAAGCACACATTCCTATGTATTTAAATATGTATATGCATACATTAGGTTACCTTTTCTAAAATAAAAACAAGTAAGGAAAGGCTAAAGTCGGGCGGGGCCGACTATATAATACCCTACACCACTCCCTGCGTATGTACCTCGCTTTGATTACTAAACCCAGGTATTTCATGGGAACAATTTTATGTAGTTCATACAAATTATATTCATATAATTTATATGCTATAAATTCATCTTCAGTCAAATTTAACGAGTATGGTAAATAATATGGTAATTGATCTAATTGTCCGACAGACAAATACAAATTATACAGTAGTATACCAAAGTCATTTCAAAGTATGGACATATGGACATCACCCAAACAATTCTCATTGCAATTCAATTCGGTAAAAAAGTGAAATCGGGAAGGATTTTTGCATCCTGTAAATGTATGTGTTTGACAAAAAATGTTATATCGGAAAGGACATTTGTATGGGGGTATATTGAAACCTGGAACGATGTGACCCGCTGTCACCATGTCTGTTTATTGGTGAAATATAATATGAAAAGTTTGGTCAAAATCGGTTAAACATTCGGGAGCAACATTTGTATGAGGGCGATATCTAAATCTGAACCGATCTTACCCACTTTCAGCACAGATGTTTCTAGTTCGATTATAAGATATTGTGGCAATTTTAAAGAAAAACGGGTACAATATGTGGATTTTAGAGCAGAAAAAGTGAAATCGGGAGCGACATTTGTATGGGGGCTATATCTAAATCTGAACCGATCTTACCCAATTTTTGCATACGTATTTCTAGTTGGTTTATAAGATGTTCTGCAAAATTTAAAGAAAATCGGGTACAATATGTCGTTTCTAGAGCGGAAAAAGTCAAATCGGGAGCGACATTTGTATGGGGATATATCTAAATCTGAACCGATCTTACCCAATTTTTGCATACGTGTTTCTAGTTGGATTATAAGATGTTCTGCCAAATTTAAAGAAAATCGGGTACAATATGTCGTTTCTAGAGCGGAAAATGTCAAATCGGGAGCGACATTTGTATGGGGGCTATATCTAAATCTGAACCGATCTTACCCAATTTTCGCGTATGTGTTTCTAGTTGCATTATAAGATGTTCTGCCAAATTTAAAGAAAATCGGGTACAATATGTCGTTTCTAGAGCGGAAAATGTCAAATCGGGAGCGACATTTGTATGGGGGCTATATCTAAATCTGAACCGATCTTACCCAATTTTTGCATACGTGTTTCTAGTTGGATTATAAGATGTTCTGCCAAATTTAAAGAAAATCGGGTACAATATGTCGTTTCTAGAGCGGAAAATGTCAAATCGGGAGCGACATTTGTATGGGGGCTATATCTAAATCTGAACCGATCTTACCCAATTTTCGCGTATGTGTTTCTAGTTGCATTATAAGATGTTCTGCCAAATTTAAAGAAAATCGGGTACAATATGTCGTTTCTAGAGCGGAAAATGTCAAATCGGGAGCGACATTTGTATGGGGGCTATATCTAAATCTGAACCGATCTTACCCAATTTTTGCATACGTGTTTCTAGTTGGATTATAAGATGTTCTGCCAAATTTAAAGAAAATCGGGTACAATATGTCGTTTCTAGAGCGGAAAATGTCAAATCGGGAGCGACATTTGTATGGGGGCTATATCTAAATCTGAACCGATCTTACCCAATTTTTGCATAGGTTTTTCTAGTTGGATTATAAGATGTTGTGCCAAATTTAAAGAAAATCGGGTACTATATGTGCTTTATAGGGCGGAAAATGTCAAATCGGGAGCGACATTTGTATGGGGGCTATATCTAAATCTGAACCGATTTCCTCCAAATTCAATACCGATGGTCATTGGCCAGAAAAAATAACTTCTGCCAAGTTTCATGACAATCGGACAACAATTGCGACCTGTAGAGTGCGAACAAGCTTAGATGGACAGCAGACGGACAGACGGACAGACGGACAGACGGACGGACAGACAGACATCGTTAAATCGACTCAGCTGGTGATTCTAAGCCGATCGGTATACTTAAAGGTGGGTCTAGCTCGATTATTTCTTGGTGTTACAAACATTTGGGGCGAAACTAACTTATAATACCCTAGCCCACGAAGTGGTGTAGGGTATAACAACAAGTAAGGAAAGGCTAAAGTCGGGCGGGCCGACTATATGATACAATCCACTTTCTATCCGAATACAATTCAATTCGGTAAAAAAGTGAAAACGGGAAGAATTTTTGTATGTTTCCTATTCATACGCTAATATGATCTGGTCCAATTTGTCAAATCGAAAAGAATATTTGTATCGGGGCTATATCCAAACATGGATTAAAGTGACTAACTTTCAAAATAAGTTCTTCCAGTTCAAATATAATGTGTTATGCTCAGTTCGAAGAAATTGAAATTGAAAATTCGTGGTTTCTGGGAAGGAAAAATGTAACACATTTTCACAACAGGTGTTTCCAGTTGAAATATAAGGTGTTTTGCCAATTTTGAAGAAAATCTGTTAAAATATATGGATTTTAGAGCGGATAAATGTGGGAGCGAAATTTGAGATGGGATCTATATATAAATCTGAACCATTTTCATCGGGAGCGAAATTTTAATGGGAGCTATATACAAATCTGAACCGATATGACCTTTTTTCACCACAGGTGCTCCTAGTTTAAATATAAGATGTTTTGCCAAATTTGAGGACAATCTGATACAATATGTGGTTTCTAGAGCGGAAAAAGTCAAATCGGGGGCGAAATTTGTATGGGAGCTATATATAAATCTGAACCGATCTAACACATATTCACGACAGGTGTTTCTAGTTGAAATATAAGGTGTTTTGCCATTTTTGAAGAAAATCTGTTGTAATATGTGGTATCTAGAGTGCAAAGATTCAAATCGGGAGTGAAATTCGTATGGGGGCTATATCTAAATCTGAACCGATTTTCTTCAAATTAAATAGCGTTCGTCCTTGTCCCGAAAATCTTCGTTGTGCAAAGTTGCATTTGGTTCTGGCTACAATTGCGACCTGAATCGTGATTACAAGAATAGATGGACAGACAGACGGACATTTGTAAATCGATTCAAAAAGTGATTCTAAGACGATCGGTATAATTGACACTGGGTCTATCTCTCTTCCTTTTGGGTGTTACAAACAAATTCACAAAGACATAATACTCTCGTGGAGTATATAAAAATTATATATTTACACACCCATGAAATAATTAATGTAAAACCAGTATTTCACTATTCCATTTGTTACCCATTTTTATACACTCCACCTCTAGGATGGAAGTTTGTGACACCTTGAAATATCGACCTGAGACCCTTGGCGTAGTGGGATATTCTTCTGGAGGGTGCTATAGCCCCTCCACCAATTTCTTTTTTATACCCTCCACCACCAGGATGGGGTATACTAACTTTGTCATTCCGTTTGTAACACTTTGAAATATCGACCTGAGACCATATAAAGTATATATATTCTTAACGTCATAAAATTCTAAGACGATCTAGCCATGCCCGTCCGTCCGTCTAAACGAAAAGAGTTAGAATGTTCAAATTTCCCATAAATGCGTCCTATAGTCGTAGATCGGTTGGGATTGAAACGGGGCGAAATCGGTCCAAAGGGAAAATGTTTTCCCTCACAAGCACTAAAAATACCCATAATAATCCCTAATATTTTAGCATGTTTTCTCAATATTTCTTTTTATATTTGCTTGATATTTGGTATGCGCATTCCCCTTATAGCAAAAATGTGCACCATAAAGTGATTTTTATTTGTAGCGGGTGAAATGGGGCAAAAAAGGGATAAAAATGGTACATAAAAACGATAACAGCTAGAAATACGAAATTCGGTGTGTAGATTCCTCTAATTGAGTATATACATAATATGAAAGTATTTTTTCCAAATTCGTACTTTTAAGGGGTAAAATGGGAATAGAGGGATAAAAATGGTACCAACCAAACGGCTGCACCTAGAATAATGAAATTCGGTGTACAGACTACTCTGATTGCGTAGACACGTAAAATAGAAGGATTTTTCGAAACTCGTACTTTTTGGGGTTAAAATGAAAAAAGGGGTTAAAAATAGTACCAATCAAATGACAGCAGCTAGAGTCATGAAATTCGGAGTATACATTCCTCTGAATGTGTAGACACGGAAAATAAACTGATTTTTCGAAATTCGTTCTTTTTGGGGTCAAAATAGAAAAAGGGGATACAAATAGTACCAACCAAATGACCGCATGTAGGGTCATGAAATTCGGAGTATACATTCCTTTGACTACGTAGACATAAAAATAAAAGTTTTTTCCAAATTCGTACTTTCAAGGGATACAATGGGTACTGAGGGATAAAAATGGTACCAACCAAACGGCTGCACCTGGAATAATGAAATTCGGTGTATACAATCCTCTGATTGCGCAGAAACTAAAAAAAACGATTTTTCAAAATTCGTTTTTTTGGGGTTAAAGTGAAAAAGGGGGATACAAATAATACCAATCAATTGACCGCAGCTAGAGTCGTGAAATTCGGAGTATACATTCCTCTGACTGCGTAGACACGGAAAATAGACGAAAGCGGGTAAAAATGGTACCAACCAAATGGGCGCAGCTGGAATCATGGAATTCGGTGTATACATTCCTCTGACTACATAGACATTCTCTTTTAATTCCATTCTCTTTTAATTCCAAAAGTACAAATTTTGAAAATCCATTATCTCACGTACATAGTGCAAAATAATCTAACTTCATGATTCGACCAATTTTTGTTGTAAAAGTAAAAAAGCGAATTTGGAAAAATCTTTTTATTTTGGTTGTCTATGCAGTCAGCAGAATGTATGCACCGAATTCCATGATTCTAGCTGCGGCAATTTGGTTGGTACCATTTTTATTCCCTTTTTCCTATTTTACCCCCTTAAAAGTACGACTTTCTAAAATCTCTTTATTTTACGTGTCTACGCAATAAGAGGGATGTACACACAGAATTTCATCATGCTAGTAAGTCGTGTAGTTGGTACTATTTCTATCCCTCTGTAGCCATTGTCTCCCTTGAAAGTACTAATTTGAAAAAAAAAAATATTTTTCGTGTTTACGCTGTCACAGGAATATATATTCCGAATTTCATGACTCTAGCTGCTGTCATTTGTTGGGTACTATTTTTATCCCTCTATTCCCATTTTATCCCTTAAAAGTACGAATTTGGAAAAATACTTTTATATTATGTATCTACTCAATTATAAGAATATACATATCGAATTTCGTGTCTTTAGCTGTTTCCGTTTGAAAGGTACCATTTTTATCCCTTTTTGCCCGATTTCACCCCTACGAAGAAAAATCACTTTTAGGTGAACATTTTTGTTAAAGAGGGAATGCGCACACCCAATATCAAGCAAGTACAAGCAGACATTTTGAAAAAATATGGTTAAATACTATAAAATATTAGAGAATATTATGGTTTTTTAGTCCTTGTGAGCGAAAAAAATTTCCCTTTGAGCCGATTTCGCCCAGTTTCAATTCCAACCGATCTACGACTATAGGACCCATTAATGGAAAATTTGGACGTTCTATTTCCTTTCGTTTAGATGCTAGCGTGCTTTCAACAGACGAACGGACATGGCTAGATCGTCTTAGAATTTCATGACGATCAAGAGACCCTATAAAGTATATATATTTACTTTATAGGGTCTCAGGTCGATATTTCAATGTGTTACAAACGGAATGACAAAGATAGTATCCTGATATAAAATGTGGAGGGTATAAAATTTGGATTTAGCCTGGATAATTATCCACTGTAAGTCAAATTTATGGTTATCAAGGCTAAGTCCAAAAAAGTCAAGACAAAATATTTTTTTTACAATTTTATTAGATACAAATATTTATATTGTAGTTGGTGACAATGTGAAGAAATATACTTTTTATTATAAGCAAAAAATTAAATTTATTAACGTTTTTGTTATCGCAGCATGTTATCCCGGCTTAAAGAAAAAAACAGCCCTAATATAAGACTATGTATTGTTCAGTACACTGAAGACGGTTTTAAGATGTTTGTGTAAATACTACAGTTAAAGAAATCACTACCATTTAAGAAGGTTCCTACAACGATTTGAAACATTAGTTAAACAACACATGAACATGTTTTGTATTTATTTATTCACACACAGCTGGATGTTTGACAATTTAATTTTTAATAAACTTTAGGTAAATAAACAACAACCCTCCACTAGGGTGTTGTGCATTTGCTTGTAACATCCAAAAGGAAACGAGTTAGACTCATCGTTTATTAAACAGATCGGCTTAGAATCAATTTCTGAATCGATTTAGCAATGTCCGTCTGTACATCTATTGATTTAATCAAATTACAGGTCACAATTATAGTCCGATCTTAACAAAAATTGGAACAAGTAAGTTTTGTGGAGCAAGGACGAACACTATTTAATTTGACGCTAATCGAATCAGATTTCGATATAGCCAGGCCCGTGCGCAGGATTTTCCCCTGGGGGGGGTTTTCATCTACACTCATAAAAAAGTTAATCCTATAATGATTTAAAATTAACTAAAATTTAGGAAACCAAGTACATTTTTACTAAATATAAGTAGAATCTTAATCTAATCTAAATCTTAGTAAAATTTTGGTGAAAATTTCCTAAAACTAAGTAAATGTTTACTCAAATCAAGTAAATATTTACTCAAACTGAGGACAAATTTGTTGATTTTTTTCCTCAAAACGAGTAAATTTTTACTTAAACTGAGGAAAATTTTATTTTATACAAGGAAAAAAGGTGAAATTAAAATAAATTCAATTTAACTAAAAAATCAAACAAATAGTTTTGCTTCAGAGTATGCAAATCTGATACAAAAAATGTCAACATGAAATATTTCTCAGAAGATTCATGATACCTCTGCCATAAAGAATTGAGCTATTACTCCATGATTGTTGCGAAGGCAAGGTAGGCGCCTTCGCAGTGGTTGTTTAGAATAATTCATAAAGTATTTAAGAAATAAGTCTCTGCAAACAAACGAGAATTGCTTCTTAGATTAATTCAATTCAAGAAATTGTTTAAACAATTTCAAATGTTTTTTATGAGTTCATTAATACTTAAATGTATGAAGAACTCGGCATAAATTTCAGTAAACATTTTTACTTCATTTTAGGAAAAAACTAATTTTTAAGTTAAAATTTCTTAAATGGAATTTTTCAGAATTTTTTCTCACTTAAAACCTTGACAATATTCTTCCACATAAGTTTGAATTTACTCAATTGTAAGAATTTTTTTACCAGATCCAAAGAAATGTTTTTAAGTAAATCTAGTACCCTTTTTCTAGTAAATGAACTATTTACTATGGCTTTGAAAGAAGGAAACTTTACACATACTTAGTTAATTTTCCAACTTTTAGGAAATTTTTACTGGAGCGTTTGGAAACCACTCATATTTTATTCCCAGGATCTTCGAGAAATATTTTGATACATTCGTCCGACAGACATTGTCGGCAAAATTGCATTTCAGTAATCCATCTATCAGTACACTCAAAGGAATATGTCAGTAAAAGAAAGCAGGAAGTCTACTGAAAGAGCAGATTTTCTGCTGTTAAAAAATGAGACAGCAGATTTGTATCTGCTGAGGTGGTAATCAGCTGTTTGCTGTTTTTAGTTATGTTATGATACGCACATTGTCCCTAGCTAATATAAAAGGAAATTCGAGCTAAACTCGCTTATGAACGCTTATCTATTTTTATATTTTAATTAACAACAGCCAATTTTAGCAGTGTAGCAGACAATCGCT
Source organism: Polietes domitor (assembly GCA_947397865.1). Classification (NCBI taxonomy): domain Eukaryota; kingdom Metazoa; phylum Arthropoda; class Insecta; order Diptera; family Muscidae; genus Polietes; species Polietes domitor. The sequence continues at coordinate 54,368,446 of OX377622.1, read as the reverse complement.
GCTTTTGTTTACTTGTTCTCTAAGTGTAGAACTTTTTTTAAAGTTGCTTGAAATTACATACATACATATCGAGGGCTTATATTCATAAGTGGCTATGAACAAAAACATAACTTTTCAGGAGAGCGAAAAAACTGATTTTCTCCTTAATTTGAAGAGAAATTATTAATCATTCTTCTGCAGTTTAATCTAAAAAGGATTACTAATTGCTACGATTAAAAAGTTTTCGAAATTTCCTATTATTCGCGGTTTCATGGTTCATAGCCACTTTTGTATGTTTATAATTGAGCACATTTTCTGTGATGTAGACAGCGAATTTAAAGATTAAAGCTAGTCGCGAAAATCGTTGCAATTGATGAAAAATCCAAAATTCGCCGTTGCAATTCCCAATATTTTAAGTTTCTTCATTCATAATTCTGAAACTTTACATACACAAATATTCCCCATGAAATCAGCAATCACATGCCAAAGAAATATTTTGGTATTCCCAATATAATAAAAAGTTACGCCGGTTTTTCTAAATATACTTTTCACAATTTTTGACTTTACAGCCACCATTTTGCTTATTTTAGCCTGATAACTGGGGAATCAAAATGCAAAACGCGAAATGATGGAATTTGATAGTACGATATGCCCTAAATCTAAATAATTGTTTTAAACAAAATCATTGTAGCGAATTATAACCTTCGGTTTTATGCTGCTCCTTTGTTGAACTATTTTATTTCTATAATTTTTTGTTCATAGCCACTTATGCAGTCACAAACTAACGTGCGAGGGGATAGCCAAATCAGAAAATTAAAAAAAAAATGGCTTTAGAAAAAATCTTTTCCAAATTTATAATACAGATGACATCCAAATCTGAGAATAGTTTGTATTTTGAAGAAATATTACACAAAAAACGATAAAATTCCTCGACGATAAACCCTTCATTTTTTCTATGGTAAATGCAGAACATTGGATATGCTTTTTGACAAAATTCCTCGACGATAAACCCTTCAGACCCGCATTTTTTCTATGGTAAATGCAGAACATTGGATATGCTTTTTGACAAAGTATGGATCTAAATAGTATGGGGTTTTAATTTATATAGGACATGAGTAACAGGATATTTACTCAAAATCTTTATACGCGTATTCCAATTAAATTAAAAATATTTGGAAATGTTTCTTCATTTTTATAATCTTAAATATGTATAAATTCGAATAACAAATACAGTTTTTTGTATTCAATGAAATGCAATTAGAAATTTTAATTAAAAAAAAAAAACAAATAATTGGTATTTTAGAGTTTCGTTTTCCTACGTAGATCCGAGTTACTGAATTTGTTGTTTCTCTTTTGAATAATACTTGTTACATATGTACAAAAAAATACTAACTCTGAAAAACATTTAACATATATAAGTGATAAATATAACAAAAATTTTAGTAGTTTAGTAAGTAAACTCATTTCTTATTGTTTCGCAACTTTCGTAGAAACGAAATTTAAGACACGTGAACATAGTTTTTGAGTTTCTTTTATGGGACAAAATAGTTTGTTTGCGGTAAACATGTCATCAGTTGTTGTAAATGAACAAAGATAAATTAGTTTATGTATATCAAACAGTTTTCTTCGTTTGTCGAAATGGATTTGTATTATAATTGCAAACTCCCAAACATTGGAAGTAACAGAAACCGTTATTGTTGCATCTGTGATGAAAATAGGACACATCGCGGTTCAGCTTTAGATACAGCTCCATAAAAATGTCCAATCGCAAATCTTACATCTTGATGCTCTACAAGCATCAAGCAAATTATTTGCTTTTATTAAGAATATTTTAGATTTCATTATGATATAGTGGTTCTTATCTACACTTTTTTAAAATTACTAAACGATTTTGTTATTAAATTTCCAAACTTTTATTGCAGTACACAATTAAAAGCTCTATTCGAATGTCAAGGAGTGGTACCGGTTAATAAAAATAAAAATTTTCCGAACAATTTGGTGTCCATTAGCGAAATTAGCATTACACAATCTTGAAATTGGCACAATTCGTTTAGTTTGTTTGCATTTTTCATAACCTTTGTCCGAAATTCAATAAAGTGTTCACGATTTTTTATGTAATTTTCGTGTTTTCATGATTTTACTGCAAAATTTTAAAAAGTTATTTTAAAAAGACCTTAAAATTTCTATATTTTATTGCTTCACAAAGTCTAGACGTTTTAAAAAGTATATGTTCGAAACCTCTCTGGGGGGGGGGGTTTGAACCCCCAAAACCCCCCTGCGCACGGCCCTGGATATAGCCCCCATAAAAATGTCGCTACCGATTGGACTTTTTCCGCTGTAGAATCCACATATTGTACCCGATTTTCTCTAAATTCTGCACAACATCTTACAATCTGACTAGAAACAATTATAATGAAAGCGGATAAGATCGGTTCAGATTTAGATATAGCCTCAATACAAATGGGATAGAAAGGGGAGGGAATCATGTAGTCGGCCCGTCCGGCTAAAGTCGGACGTTCATTTTGAAAACTCATATATTTATACACTCCACGAGAGTATTATGTCTTTGTTTGTTGTTTGACCAATTGTTAATTATATATATATATATATATATATATATATATAGGTGTTATTTTTAATCACATTGTATTTCGGAAAAATGATCCGGAATTCCATCGAAAAACCATCTTGACTGATGAGGCCCATTTCCACTTCGGTGGCTACGTCAACAAGCAAAAATGTCGCATCTGGGGCTCGGAAAACCCAATAGTTATTGTTGAGAAGCCTCTCCAACCTCATCGTGTGACTTTTGGTGCGGTTTATGGTCCGGCGGGGTCATTGGACCTCACTTTTTCGAAAATGAGTTTGGATCAACAGTCACGGCGAATGGATTGCGCTATCGAGAGATGATTAATGATTTTTTTGGATGGTATTGATCTGGACAACGTTTACTTTCAACAAGAAGGCGCTAAGTGGCACACAAGCAACGAAACCATTGCTCTTGTACGGGAAAAGTTTCCGGACCGTGTTATCTCTCGCAGAGGTGATCACAATTGGGCACCGAGATCTTGAGATTTAACACCTTGCGACTTCTTCCTTTGGGGCCATGTGAAAGATAAGGTCTACGCCAACAGCCCAGCGTCGATTCAAGAGCTCAAAGCTAAAATTCGTGAGGCTATCGAGGACATAGGGCAGCCACTTTGCGATTTGGTTATGGAAAATTTCATGAAAAGGATATGGTCCTGTAAGCGTGGTCGTGGTGTCCATTTGGCTGATGTTGTGTTTCATTATTAACGGCATACCTTCCTCTTTATTATGAAATAAACATCCGATCATTTATCTCAAAAATGGCATTTTTTCTTTGAATACCAAAATAACACCTCTTGTTGGGAAACCCTGTAGTTATAGATAGATTCGTTTTTATATGTGGGCTTATAAAAATTTCAAATATTGAGAAAGAGCCAGCTACTAGAGTAGGTATCGGTATGAAGCTCCCAGCTTGATAATGGATATCATATTTTAATGGAAAAAACCCGCAGGTTGTGAGAGAAGCAGAATATTAACAATAAATTTTAATATCCTGTCATTCGAAGTTTTTCTTTATTGCATGGCATACATAAAAAATATTTTTGCAATATAAGAAATTAGTTGTATAATTTTCTTGTAAAAATTCTCAAAATCGCCTTTTTGTCCTTGGATGAACAAGTTTAAAATTTGAAATATATAATCCTATTATACAGCAATCATTTGCATTTAATGATTAGGATTTTGGTAAAATCCATTTATTAACTACTTATCCTTTTAAATCGGAATATAATTTCAAGTTTATGAATAGCGTTTTGATGATTTTTGTGGTGGGGGCTACATAGGACGCAGTATTCGTCCTTTTTTCTTTGAGCGGCAATAACCGTAAGTTTTTTTGCTGATCAAAAACTAGCAAAAAATCATGTGGCCTAATGTACTAGGATATGCATTGTGGTACATACATACCAGTATATACAAGTATGTATAATAAAACACAACAATAAACATAATGACAAAATACATCCATCACATGTATCACAAACAACATGAAAGGACGAACGCATGTATTGTGGCCTGTCTTGTCAACATATTTGTGTTTCTTCTGTTTATGTTCGTGTGTACACACATACATAGATTTTTGTGGGAAATGTCAGACATAAATGAGCAGGATGTCTGTCCGGCTATGTCTATGTTTATGATGGCAGGGAACATACACTGGCACGAGCACTTGTATGTCACGTTAATGATAAGATAAATATAAAAAATTTATGATTACTTTTTGTATGTGTGTGTGTGATAAATGTCGTATTTTTTATTACTTTAAAGTAATTTCCGAAAAAATATAGAACAAATGACAAGTTCACCCAGTTGGGTGATTAAAATTTAAATAAATTATACAATCCTTGTGTAGCTGAGACTAAATTACATATGAACATATATTGAGAGCTATCAGTCGAATTTTTCATGAACATAATAAAACGTTTCTCATTTGGCCAAAATACCTTAGTTAGAGTGAACTTTTTGGCTACTTTTAGCCATGTTTCACTAATTGCAAGCAAGGATATGTGACCCACTCCACTTTCAAGCAGGTATTTGTGAAATATAATTTGAAACAAAAACATTCCAGAAAAAAATTTATTTGTCACCCACTTTATAGAAAATATTAGGTAAAGTTATCGGCATTATAAGATCCAACTGGTGAAAGATTTAAAGCCGTTTTTGTTCCATTTTAAATTTCAAAATCAGATGAACATGGCATCAAGTATCGGCCACATAAAATCCATCTGGTGCAGGATATAAAGCCGTTGTTGTTCCATTTTAAATTTCAAAATCAGCTGCACATGGCGTCAAATATCTAAAATCTTAGAGCGCCCCGGTAGTCGAGTTGGTAGCGTGCTCGGCTATCAGCGTGGGGGTTGTGGGTTCGATTCCCACCAGAGGTTCTGGTCTGTCGCTGCAATAACTAGCCACAATGGTCTTAGTCACCCCGGCTCAATCCCTGGACCCAAAATTAGAATATAAATTTACTTTGTATTGTAATTCATAATAAATAAATAAAAAAAATCTAAAATCTTACAGGCGATAGCAACGCTTCTTTAAGCCTGACTATTAATAAACTTAAAAACATAATTTATAAAAAATACTAAATTAATCTTCAGTTGCAAACTCAATTGAATGAACATATTTCATTCTGTCTCTCACCTGAAACACTCGAATCAACTATTCCTAAACCCCAAAGTAGATCACACAAAGCTTTACACATCTAAATGTCAATCGTCAGGACAACAAAAACAAAAACACTCCACCGTCACACACGTGATAAAAATGTCATCAATTCCTGATTCACACACACACACACGTTCAAGTATCATAACAACACCGGATTGTCAAAGGATTGGGGCAAATGCGAATGACTTGACTTAGCAATAAATATTCAAATGTTGTTCAGCGACTAACGAGCGCATGCAAACAATCAATTCAATGCAAAACAGCAAAAAAATCTGAGAAAATCCCCAAAGATTTTTCCACGGTATTTGTTTGCCCTCAGCACAATCGTCGCAATCCTGATACTCATCACCGGCAGAGTCGTCATCGTCAGCCGCATCATCACCATCATCAACGCCATCGTCATCTGTGAAAACTACTCTCGTACAAGTGGCAACCATTGACACGGAAAAGTGTTTTGTTGCCTGAATTAAACGTTTACAACAAGATGTCTCTCTCCCCTTAGATTCACGCGGACACCCAACCACCAACCCACCCGACTCTTGATATGTAACAAGCGAAAAGCGTGGCTACAAAAAAAATAAAGGTGGAGGAAGGCAAATGTGGCTGAACGCTTTGTTCTGTTTTTTATTATTTCACACGTACTCACATGCAAATAGTATGTGTGTATGTACATTCAAAAGTATACTAGGCCATACATATTTGAGCCATTGTCACAGTGGCACCGAAACGAAATAAGTTAGGTTGGTCATACCAAGTTTCATATGGAATGTGGGGAGAAGAACTGAAGTAGAGGAGCTCCCTACCTATTTCTTCAAAATGGAAATTAAAATAATGAGTATAATAGTGACGACCATTTTAAGGGCGTTGTCAATTGTCTTCCCATATCAATGAAATTTGAAATCGGTTCAGATTTAGATCAGACCCCCATACATTTTATCCAGGATTGGATTTTTTAGAGCCGAATTTAATCCAATTTTAATTTTGGCACAAGACCACGACCTCCATTTAAATATCCCTCAATATTTGACCTTTTAGAGCAGCCATAGGATTAAATCATGGTATGAGAAGAATTGATTCATTATCTATATCGAAATTGAACTGATAAAATCGCCCACCGGTTTCAACTATTTCTGGTAATAGGAGAAGCCTTCTAACAACCATTCCACAGACATTTTAAACCCACAAGTTTAATATTTAAAACCTAACAATAGGAAGCAGAGTATTGTACATATAATACATATATCTTTTGTGTACATTGAGCAAAATTCCAATTTTTGTTACCCTTAACATTTCGCATTTGTTTCACAACTCAAAATCTAAAAATTAAACTAAACAACCCACAGCTATAGCGTGGGTCTGAAGAAGATATTCTGAAACCACAGAAAGGGTGCATTGAGACATATGATTAATGATATTATTTTTTAATTTTTTATTAAAGTTCCAATCTTTGTTACCCTTTACATTTCACACTTGTTTCACAAAAGGGTAACAACTTAAAATCTAAAAATTAAACTAAACAACTAAAAATGTAATGCTATAGCTGATTCTAAAGAGGATATTCTGAAACCACAGAAAAGATCCCAGCGGTATTTTCACGAAGGTGAAGACAAAACAATATACGATTTTTAAAGTGGATAAATATGACCACAGTATGATCTTTTCGGTAAAATGGAAAAGTTTTAAATTTTAAGTTCTTACCCTCTTGTGTGTCCGGTCACATTATCAACTAAAAATATTTATAATGGCTATAAATGTAGTAAACTTTACTTTGACATAGAAACAGTGGTTTAGGGACAGTCTGCAAAAAATTAGATTTAAAAAAATCGTATCTAAAATATGCATTTTTTATGCAAAATATGTAGTGAATATGCAAAAAAAAATTATTGCATATTCACAAAATATGAATATCGCAAAACTGTATTTATTTTACCAAATTTTTGGATAGACAACAATATTTTTTAATTTTGCATTTAATTACAGAGTATAAAAATGATGATTTTTTGTAACAAGTAACATACTTAACAAATTTCTCAGAGCTCATTGAAAAGTATATATACCCAAGACTTAGTCAACCTATTGTAAAAATTAAATGCTGTGTATTGATCTTTTAATTGTTTTTAAATTGCAAAAAATTGAGGTATGTGTCAGTATTAACGTCAAAACAGAATCTTAAAATTACCCTTTAGATCGCGCTAAGAAGATATCGCTCATTTCGTGCAAGAACGTCACATCTTTTATTTCGTATATTTTTAGGAGAGCGCTTTAAAGTCATAAACCATCATATATAATCTAGTAATTATAATAAAACAAGTAAGGAAAGGCTAAAGTCGGGCGGGGCCGACTATATGATACACTCCACTTTCCAACCGAATACAATTCAACTCGGTAAAAAAGTGAAAACGGGAAGAATTTTTGTATGTTTCCTAATCATAGGCTAATATGACCTGGTTCGAGTTGTCAAATCGATAAGAATATTTGTATCGGGGCTATATCCAAACATGGAAAAATGTGACTAACTTTCACAATAAGTTCTTCCAGTTCAAATATAAGGTGTTATGCTCACTTTGAAGAAATTCGGTGAAAATTCGTCGTTTATGGGGCGGAAAAAGTTAAATCGGTAGTGAAATTCGTATGGGAGCTATATATAAATCTGAACCGATCTAACACATTATTACCGCAGGTGTTTCTAGTTTAAATATAAGATGTTTTGCCAAATCTGAAGACAATCTGATACAATATGTGGTTTCTAGAGCGGAAAAAGTCAAATCGGGGGCGAAATTTGTATGGGAGCTATATATAAATCTGAACCGATCTGACCCATTTTTACCACAGGTGTTTCTAGTTTAAATATAAGATGTTTTGCCAAATCTGAAGACAATCTGATACAATATGTGGTTTCTAGAGCGCAAAAAGTCAAATCGGGAGCGAAATTTGTATGGGAGCTATATATAAATCTGAACCGATCTGACCCATTTTTACCACAGGTGTTTCCAGTTGAAATATAAGATGGTTTGCCAATTTTGAAGAAAATCTGTTATTATATGTGGTATCTAGAGTGAAAAGAGTCAAATCGGGATTGAAATTCGTATGGGGGGTATATCCAAATCTGAACCGATTTTCTTCAAATTAAATAGCGTTCGTTCTTATCCCGAAAAAGTTCGTTGTGCAAAGTTTCATTTGGTTCTGGCTACAATTGCGACCTGTATCGTGATTACAAGAATAGATGGACAGACAGACAGACAGACAGACAGACAGACAGACAGACAGACAGACAGACGGACGGACATTGCTAAATCGCCTCAGAAAGTGATTCTAAGTCGATCGGTATAATTAACAATGGGTCTATCTCTCTTCCTTTTGGGTGTTACAAACAAATGCACAAAGACATAATACTCTCGTGGAGTGTATAAATATATAGCGATTTATAAGTTAAAATTTTTTGATATATATATGCAAAATATGAAAGAAATGTTTATATATTTCAAATAAATTTTTGATGAGAAACATTTGTGTAGCATTACCATTTCGATACAACCATCCAATCAAAATATGCAATTGCATATATTCCGCTGTCTACTGATTAAATATGTGGTTTCTAGAGCGGAAAAAGTCAAATTGGGAGCGAAATTTTTATGAGAGCTATATATAAATCTGAACCGATTTGACACATTTTCACCACGGGTGTTTCTAGTAGAAACATGAGATATTTTGGCAAATTTGAAGAAGGTCTGCTAAATATGTGGTTTCTAGAGCAGAAAAAGTCAAATCGGGAGCGAAATTTGAATGGGAGCTATATATAAATCGAAACCGATCTGGCCTATTTTCACCATGGATGTTTCTAGTTGAAGTATAATATGTTTTGTCAATTTTTAAGAAAATATGTTAAAATATGTGGTATCTAGAGTGCAAAGAGTCAAATCGGGAGTGAAATTCGTATGGGGATATATCTATTATTAAATTAAATATAGATGTAAAATTGTCTTGAGTCATGTAAATTAAAATAATAAGAGTTTAGAAATCCAAAATACTTTAGAAAATTTTATACATAGCCCTTCGACAAAATTGTGTTGCATTAGTGTAACATGTGACAAATTTTCAATGGCGAATAACTTTTTGTGTTTCACTCCATGTAAAACTAAAATATTATAAAAAGTAATTTTTGCAGGAAAATTATATTAATGAGTGCGCGAAAGCTCAATTTTAAGGCTAACAAGTTTCGCCTTTATTCCCCAACAACTTATTTTTTAAAAAAACTTTATTTTCTTATGAGAGAACAAAAATTATCTGGAACCATCGACAAAACAAAACGAAAACGGCAAAAAATACATTTTTTTCTAGTAAGTCACAAATTTGATATATCAAGTCCGATTTGCCCGTTTTTAATTTTCGTTTTTCTAATGAAAATCGACAATTTGGGGTCTTGTACATCAACGTCAATTTATGGCTTATATGTTATGCTTATATACCTAATTTCATAGTAGCACACACTCATAAAACAAAGGCAATTAACTAAAACCTTCTCCTGTATAATTTAGTTTAGTTGGCGCTTACGTCTTTTTGTCAAATAGGGTTGGATATATTCACGAGTACTGCCAATAGTCTGCAGCCAAGTAATAAATGTCACCATGCCATTTGTAAATAAATTTGCATTCTATTAAATATAGATGCAAATTGGTCTTGAGCCAGGACAATATCCCAGTTCAAATTAAATATAATACTTTTATTATTTAAACCACGATTAAAAGGCAAGGCTCCCAATAAATTAACATATAGAACATAGAGCAAAATAATCTAACTTCACGATTCAACCAATTTTTGCCGTAAAAGTAAAAAGTACGAATTTAGAAAAATCTTTTTATTTTGTGTGTACCATTTTTATCCCCTTTTTCCTAGGGAGTACCTTAAGAGTATGACTTTCTAAAATCCCTTTATTTTACGTGTCTACGCAATTAGAGGGATGTACACACCGAATTTCAACATTCTAGCTGCAGTCGTTTAGTTGGTACCATTTTTATCCCTCTGTACTCATTGAATCCCTTGAAAAAACGAATTTGGAAAAACCATTTATTTTCCGAGCCTACGCAACCAGAGGAATGTATACTCCGAGTTTCATGACTCTAGCTGCGGTCATTTGGTTGGTACTATTGTTATCCCCTTTTTCCATTTTAACCCCAAAAAGTACGAATTTATTTTACGTGTCTACGTAATCAGAGGAGTGTATACACCGAATTTCATTATTCTATGTGCAGCCGTTTAGTTGGTACCATTTTTATCCCTCTACTCCCATTATGTATATACTCAATTTCGTGTTTCTAGCTGTTCTCGTTTAATATGTACTGTTTTTATCCCTTTTTGTCTCCCTTCACCCCTACGAATAAAAGTTACTCTATGGAGCACGTTTTTTTATAGCGGGAATGCGAATACCCAACATGAAGAAAGTACAAGCAGACATATTGAAAAAATATGCTTAAATACTCGAAAATATTAGAGGTTATTATGGATATTTTTAGTCCTTGTGAGGGAACAATTTTTCCCTTTGGGCCGATTTCGCCCACTTTCAAGCCCCACCGATCTGCAACCATAAGACACATTTAGGAGAAATTTGAACCTCCTAGCTCATTTCATTCGAAAGCTAGCGTGCTTTCAACAGACGGACGGACACACAGACAGACGGACCTGGCTAAATCGTCTTAGAATTTTTCCACGACCCATAATATATATACTTTATGGGGTCTCCGTTGAATATTTCAAGGTGTTGCAAACAAACGGAATGACAAAGTGAATATACCCCCATCCTGGAGCTGGAGGGTATAAAAAATATTAAACAATTTTTAGAGATCTTTGTTTTAATTATATATCCTTCACGTAGAGGCAGTGGTTTAATATATAACCGAGTATGATCTGACTTATAGTGTCAACATTATAGTACAAACATCAGAGATACCTTCGATTAAATTTGAAATTTGTTGATTTTTTGAATCAATATGCCTCAATATACACAAACAATAAATGTTTGAATTCCAGTATCTGCGTTTTCAATTCCCCGTCAAACCCATATTGCCAACTATCTCATAATATTGATGTAATTCCAAACAACGCTAAATCGAAGAGCATTTGAAAGCTATTGAACAGAATCCTACCAGTTTGGTGGAACTGTTGGTCTCCCCTAGACGGATTCTAGAGGATACAATTTATAAAAACAACACAAACTATGGTTTTTAATATTTTATTTTAGCACGAATTGCTGCTTCGTACGAAGTACACAAACACAACTTTGACAATCGTACAAACAAACAAGTAAGAAGGCGTAAAGTTCGGGCGGGCCGAATCTTATATACCCTCCACCACGGAGTGCATTCCACAGTATTACCAGTAGATTAAAGGATGTCGACCAAGAAAGAAGCATTTCCATTTTATATATTAATTATAAATTTTAAATATATCCCCATTCGCCCCATTCTCCGCCCAAATGTACAAATTTCGAAAAACCCCTTTTTCGAGTCTTTTTCGAGAATGTATACACCGAATTTCATGATTTCAACTTCAGCGGTTTGGTAGGTTCCATTTTTATCCCTCTTTTTAATTATATCCCTTAAAAGTACGAATTTCGAAAATCACTCTATTTTACGTGTCTATGCAATTAAAGGGATGTACACACCGAATTTCATGATTCTAAAGGGTGATTTTTTAAGAGCTTGATAACTTTTTTAAAAAAAAAAACGCTTAAAATTTGCAAAATCTCATCGGTTCTTTATTTGAAACGTTAGATTGGTCCATGACATTTACTTTTTGAAGATAATTTCATTTAAATGTTGACCGCGGCTGCGTCTTAGGTGGTCCATCCGCTTAGTCCAATTTTGGCATTTCGACATTTTTGAGTAACAGAGACCCAATTGGTGCGAACGGCGACGAATCGAAAATTGGTGGTCATCATTAACACTGGCCGATACAGCTGCGATATTTTCTTCAGTTCGCACTCTACGTAAGCGTGTTGGTGGTTTAATGTCCAACAATGTAAATTTGGTGCGAAATTTAGTCACAATAGCCCGAATAGCCGCTTCAGTGGGTCGATTAAACTGACCATAAAATGGAAGCGCGCAATGAACTTTCTTAACAGAGCACGCATTTTGATAATAAAATTCAATAATTTGCAAGCGTTGTTCGTTTGTAAGACGATTCATGATGAAATGTCAAAGCATACTGAGCATCTTTCTCTTTGACACCATGTCTGAAATCCCACGTGATCTGTCAAATACTAATGCATGAAAATCCTAACCTCAAAAAAATCACTCTTTATATAAAGGAAATAATACTTCAATTCATAAAGTAAATATAAGGGAGCAATCATAAATACCCTAAATATTGGGGGATAGAGAGTATATTTTCAGCTACAGTCGTTTGGTTGGTTGTATTTCCATCCTATTTTAATTTCAAAAGTATACATTTTAAAAATACCTTATCTCTCACGTACGCAGTATAAGACAACTTCATTATCCATTTTTTGTTGTAAAAGCAACAAAATAAAGTACGAATTTGGAAAAAAAAAATATTTTACGTGGCTATGCAGTCAGAGGAATGTATACACCGAATTCCATGATTCTATCGGCGGCCATTTTGTTGGTACCATTTTTATCCCCTTTTTCCAATTTTGCCCCCTCAAGAGTACGACTATCTAAAATCTCTTTATTTTACTTATCTACACAATTAGAGGGACGTACTCACTGAATTTCATCATTCTAGCTGTATTCGTTTAGCTGGTACTAATTTTATCCCCTGTAGCCATTGTATCCCTTGAAAGTACGAATTTGGAAAAAACGTTTTATTTTTCGTGTCTACGCAGTCAGAGGATTGTATACTCCGAATTTCATGATGCTAGCTGCTGTCATTTGGTAGGTACTATTTTTTCCCCTCTTTCCATTTGAACCCCAAAAAGTACAAATTTTGGAAATTTCTTTTATTTTACGTGTCTACGCAATCAGAGGAATGTATATATCGAATTTCATTATTCTATGTGCAGCCGTTAGGTTGGTACTATTTTTATCCCTCTATCATCATTTATCCCCTTAAAAGTACGAATTTAGAAAAAAAAATACTTTTATATTATGTATCTACTCTATTAGAGGAATGTACACGCCAAATTTCGTGTTTCTATCTGTTGTCGTTTGATAGGTACCATTTTTATCCATTTTTGTCCCATTTCGGCCCCTACAAATAAAAATCACTCTATGGTGCCCTTTTATGCTATAGAGGGAATGCGCATTGCAAATATCAACTAAATACAAGCTAATATGTTCAAAAACATGCTGAAATACTCTAAATATTAGGGGTATTTTCAGTCCTTGTGAGGGAAAAATTTTTCCCTCTGGGCCGATTTCGTCCACTTTCAATCCCAACCGATCTACAACCATAAGACACATTTAGGAAAATTTTGAACCTCCTATCTCATTTCGTTCGGCCGCTATCGTGCTTTCAACAGACAGACAGGCAGACGGACATGGCTATATCGTCTTAGAATTTTACCACGACCCAGAATGTATATACTTTATGGGGTCTCCGATGAATATTTCAAGGTGTTACAAACGGAATGACAAAGTGAATATACCCCCATCCTGGAGGTGGAGGGTATAAAAACGCCATCTGCATGTGGATGTCACAGAATGTCATTTGTGCATCAGGTGATGTGGATCATATGGTCGGTCTTCCCCATGCCAGCATCAGCTGATGTCGATCATATGGTCGATCGTCAGCAGCTATGCTAAAGGGGATCGGTTCAGTTATTACATATTATATTTAGTTACATTACCATATTGTTTCAGTTTGGAGCCACTGTGCATTGTATGTATATATTTATTTCCAGTCGTTGTCACAGCTTCACCTTAATTTCTTTAGGCACACGTGCCAAAGTATCTTGTTGTTGCCACAGTAGCAACAACGAGAAGACAATGCTGAGCGGCGGCAGCAATTGTTCAAAAATAATAATAAAAAATCGTTGATAATATTACTATTAGTTGCAACAATAGAAAGTTTAAATGTTTAACAAGCCCACTATTACTTAAATGCTTTTATTGTGTTTCTACATACGCATCGATAACTGGAGTGAATATATACCAAGTTTTTGAAATATTTCTGAGCTCGACAAAACGCTCAAGAAGCTGTAGTTTAAACAAGTAAAAATGGCGTTAAGTTAAGGCCGGGCCGAACCTCCACCATGGCTTGCAATCCACAGAGGCTGTGGCAGCAATCTTTGAAAAAGCTTAAATACAATAAATATTGGGGGATTGTGGAGGCATTTTCAGCCTCAATCATTTGGTTGATTGTATTTCCATCCTATTTTAATTCCAAAAGTACAAATGTTGATTATGCATTATCTCCCAACTTCATGATTCTAACTATTTTTGCCGTAAAAGTGAAAAGTACGAATTTTGAAAAATCGTTTTATTTTTTCGTGTTTATGCAGTCAGAGGAATCTATACACCGAATTCCATAATTCTAGCTGCGGTCATTTGGTTGGTACCATTTTTATTCTCATTTCCCATCTTACCACCCCATTAAAATTACGACTTTCGGAAATCTCTCTATTTTACATGAGCAATTAAATAACGAATTCCATCACTCTAGATGCAGCCGTTTACTGGGTACCATTTTTATCCCCTCTGTTCCCATTGTATCCCTTGAAAGTACGAATTTGGAAAAACCTTTTTATTTTTCGTGTCTATGAAGTTAGAGGAATGAATGTTTACTCCGAATTTCATGGCTCTAGCTGCTGCCTTTTGTTTGGTACTATTTTTATCTTTTTTCCGTTATAAATTTCGGCCCCTATCTCAAATTATTTTTAAATAAAAATATTATCTGTCCATATTTATTGCGTTTAATTTTATAAAATTTACTTTCAACAGCACAATAATTGTTTTTCATTCAGGATTTTCATTTCTCAGTTGGATAAACTCGGCCAAATTGAACAAAGGTCAGCCGGCCAGCATCAATCAAACAAAGCTGACAGCCACAACGAAACCATCAACATATCCACCTGTTTCGGTTTCTTTTGCCGGCAAAATTCAATTATTATCAAGCTGCGATTTTTTGTTGGCTCTCGCCATGAAACCCCCAGAGAAAATTCATAAATTTTCGAATTTACAAAACCGCAAAATATTGGCGGTTTCTTTGCAAATATCCATCCACCCTGCTTACGATGTGCGTATTTACTTTAAGGCATCATTAAAAATTATTTTCTTTTGAGTGTTTTGCAGCATCATAACCCAACCCTCAGAAATGCCAAAATTTTCACTTGACTCACACAAATGTTTGATTACATATTTTGGTATTTACATGCCACAGAAAAAAAAGAAAAGAACAAAAGGGGAGATTTGAATTCCTCCCCGACGAGCAGTAAAGGCAGAAGCCGAGCAGAAATTTTGATTGATATTTTTGCGGATTTTCATAGCGATTTTCTTCCCTCCCATCGACAGCTCATCAATCAAAATGTCGGCGTTTTGTATGAGCGCCAGGATGCGACATGAAAAATTTTTGTTGTCCCTTTTTAAGGGTTTATTTGAGATATGCCCATGAAAAACTCGCAAAAAAACGTTATCGGCAGCACTTTAAAGCTGCCAGGGTGGGGTGGACAAATATTAAAAAAAATGAAAAGGCCACACGAAACATTAAAGGCACCCAGTTGTTTGCTTCTTGTCTCGCCTTTCGTAAGCCACATGCATATTCAAACCCACTTCTAACGAAGGGGAAACTTTGCAAAACCTCAAAAATAATGTTATTTATATACGCAAATGTTGTACCCAGAATACCCCATTTCTTTTTGGCTGTGAAGTGCCAAGGATGTCTGTCAGCATTTAGTGTTAACTGTCGTTTTCCTGAGGCATCTTCTAAGTGCTACATAGAGCAAATGCCTTAAACGGAGACCATTTTCAATAGCTTTTAAATTTTAAATCAAGTTGCCGGTTTTATACACTCGACCGCACTGTAAAAATATGACAAAAATCAAAGGAGCTTTGTGTCTTCTAGAGAGATGTGAGAGTTAGAATAGGGGACAATATCAAACATACACACATGGTTGGGCAAAATATCAAACAAGCGAGGAAAGGCTAAATTCGAGCAGGGTCGACTATATGGCACCCTCCACTTTCTACTCCATTAACAGTTTTCTTATTACCAAACCCAAAATGTAAAGCAGATATAAACTATAAACATTATACCCGAAGCATCAAATCGGGAATGACTTTGGGGCTATATCAAAACATAGACCAAAGCAATAGTCAGGCTGTCATCAAGTAGAGTAGTATAGACTAACATTTTTCCATTGACCCAATAGTTACTTGAGGGACGACAAAATGTCAAAAAAATATGGGTCATGGAGATGTGCACATAATTCTCAAAGCTGATGCAATTTATAACAAAACTGAACATATAAAATCAAAATATGTGAACATGTAAAATAAACAACTCCATATTCAGGGTCAAAATCGCAAAAAAAACTTAAAAATTCGATTTTTAACCTTTTTCCCTTGTTCAGGTCCATAGGTAGCAAACCTTTCAAAATTCAATTCAATCAATCAACTACAAAAATATACCTAAGATCTCGATAAACAACTTTACGGAATATTTGAACTTCCTATGAATGATTCTTAACAACATTTCAGTAGGAATAATATATCTTGCAGGTCTGTTTCTGTTAATGATCTGTCCGACTACAGCGCGTATGAGTGATATTATTAGCACGTATACGCTACCTACACACACCACAGCCCAGCAAAAAGAGAGAACCCAAAGAAGTGAAAAGATGTTCATCTTGTGATTCGGAGGTAGTGAAATTTGGGAACTTCACCAATGATTTTAACATGGAGTTGTCATAGGAGGGATGTCCTCTATTTTGAAAGACTCAAAAAGCTATTTTAAAGTGTTGCAATTGAAGCACTTTTGCACTACTTTCCATTTCTATTTTAAACAAGTAAACATGGCGTTAAGTTATAATTTTTTAATATAGCCAAACCAAAACAAATACAAATATTGAAAATGTAATTTTATAAATAAATATAATATATTTATTAATTTAAACCACGCTTATAAGGCAAGGCTACCAACATGTTTACATATCTAAATAATACTTCAAGTCAATTCAAAAAATTAAAATTCTTATATTTATATTTTCAAAAAGCTTAAATAACATATATATTTGTAGATAGTGGGTGCTACAGTTGGTTGTATTTCCATTCCATTTTAATTCCAAAAGTACAAATTTTGAAAATCAATTATCTCACGTACATAGTGCAAAATAACCTAACTTCATAATACAATCAATTTTTTGCCGTAAAAGTAAAAAGTACGAAAAAAATTTTTTATTTTGCTTGTCTATGCAGTCAAAGGAATGCATACACCGAATTTCATGATTTTAGCTGCGGCCATTTGGTTGGTACCATTTTTATCCCTTTTTTTCTTATTTTACCCCCTTAAGAGTACGACTTTCTAAAATCTCTCGAATTTCATTCTAGCTGCAGCAGTTTAGTTGGTACCACTTTAATCCCTCTGTTCCTATTGTATCCCTTGAAAGTACTAATTTGAAAAAATCTTTTATTTTTCGTGTCTACACAGTCAAGGGAGAGTATACTCCGAATTTCATGACTCTATCAGTGGTCATTTGCTTGGTACTATTTATATTCCCTTTTTCCATTGTAAACCGAAAAAGTACGAATTTAGAAAAATACCTTTATTTTACAGTATACACCGAATTTCATTATTTTAGGTGCAGCCGTTTGGTTGGTACCATTTTTATCTCTCTATTCCCTGTTTATCCCTTAAAAGTATGTATTTGGAAAAATACTTTTATATTATGTGTCTACTCAATTAGAGGAATGTACACACCGAATTTCGTGTTTCTAGCTGATGTCGGTTGATATGTACCATTTTTATCCCTTTTTGCCCCATTTCAACCCCTACAAATAAGAATCTTTTTATGGTGCTCGTTTGTAATATAGGGTAAATGCACATACCCAATATCAAGTAAGTACAAGCAGACATATCGACTGAACTTTATATATTTTTATAATGTAAAATATATAATATATTTTTTAATATAGGCAAACCAAAACAAATACAAATATTGACAAAATAATTTTATAAATAAATATAATATTTTTATTACTTCAAACCACGCTTATAAAGCAATGCTACTACCAATACTTTTACACTATATTTATCGAAATAATACTTCAAGTCAATTCAAAAAATAAATTTTCTTACATATATTTATATTTTCAAAAAAGCTTAAATACCACAAATATTGGTAGATAGTGGGTGCTACAGTTGGTTGTATTTCCATTCTATTTTAATTCCAAATGTACAAATTTTGAAAATCCATTATCTCACGTACATAGTGCAAAATAACCTAACTTCATGATTTAACCAATTATGCCATAAAAGTAAAAAGTACAAATTTGGAAAAAACTTTTTATTTTGCGTTTCTATGCAATTCGGTGTATACATTCCTCTGTATACACCGAATTCCACGATTTCAGCTGCTGCCATTTGGTTGGTACCATTTTTTCGCTTTTTCCAATTTTACCCCCTTATGAGTACGACTTTGTAAAATCTCTTTCTTTTACGTGTCTACGCAATTGAAGGAATGCACACACCGAATTTCATCATTCTAGCTGTAGCATTTTGGTTGGTACTATTTGTATCCCTCTGTATCTATTATATCCCTTGAAAGTATGAATTTAAAAACAAAACTTTTATTTTTCGTATCTACGCAGTCAGAGGAATGTATACTCCGAATTTCACGACTCTAGCTCATGTCATTTGGTTGGTACTATTTTTATCCCTTTTTTCCATTTTAACCCCAAAAAGTACGAATTTCGAAAAATCCGTTTATTTTATGAGTCTACACAATCAGAGAAATATATACAGCGAATTTCATTATTCTTGGTGCAACCGTTTGGTTGGTACCAATTTTATCCCTCTATTCCCAGTTGTTCCCTTAAAAGTACGAACTTGGAAAAAATACTTTGGTAGATACATTTTTATCCCTTTTTGTCCCTACGAATAAGAATCACTTTTTGGTGCACGCTTTTGTTGTAGGGGGGAATGCGCGTACCAAATATCAAGTGAGATAGATTGAAAAAACACGCTTAAATACTTTAACATATTAGTGGTTATTATGGGTATTTTTAGTCCTTGTGAGGGAAAATTTTTTCCCCTTGGGCCGATTTCGCCCAGTTTCAATCCCAACCGATCTACGACTATAAGACACATTTACGGAAAATGTTGACGTCGTAGCTCCTTTCGTTTAGATGCTAGCGTGCTTGCAACAGACGGACGAACGGACACGGCTAGATCGTCTTAGGTTTTTATGACGATCTAGAATATATATACTTTATAGGGTCTCACGTCGATTTTTTAAGGTGTAATAAACGGAATGACTAAGCGACTGCAGCTAGAATCCTGAAATCTGGCATGTCCAGCTAGCACTTTATAGCGTGGGTACACATCAAGAAGGTATTTTTGCAATATTTGCAAACAATTGAAACTCGGTGTGAAAATATATAATATCGTGGGCTTATATTCATAAGTGGCAATGAACAAAAACATAACTTTTCTGGAGAGCGAAAAAACTGATTTTCTCCTTAATTTTAAGAGTAATTATGAAACATTCTTCTACAGTTTAATCTAAAGAGGATTAATAATTGCTAGGATTAAAAAGTTTTCCTATTATTCGCTGTTTTCTGGTTCATAGCCACTTTTGCATGTTTAAAATTGAGTACTATGAATTTTGAAATAAGCACATAGCCATTTCTGCCTAAATACGCAAATAAGATTTATTGTAAACTCGTTGACGTTTTTAATTAAATGTTGGCAATGTTGTGCAGAAAACGCATTTTCTGGGATGAACACAGCGAATTTAAAGATTCCAGCTTCATCCGTCAGATTGGTACCAATTTAATCCCTTTTTCCAATTTTTTTGCAAAAGTGTATATTGCGGTAGGACACTATAAACAAAAAATACAAATTGTATATTAAAAAAAAATCATTTTCGCGGCAATGTGGCTAAAATGAGTTTCACACATGAAATTTTTGTTTTATGATTTTATCGCGATCTAGCCAACGGATCCGGCTGAATATTTGTTTGTTTATTAAGAACCAATGCCGCTTGTAACATACATGTAGTCAGTCGCGAAATTCGCTGCAATTGTTGGAAAATGAAAAATTCGCGGTTGCAATTGCTTATATTTTAACATTCATCATCCAGGATTCTTAAACTTTTCTGACACAAATATTCCCCATGAAGAAATATTTTTTTCATATTCTCAATATGACAAAAAGTTACGCGGGTTTTTCTAAAACTACTTTTCACAATTTTTGACTTTACAGCCACCATTTATCCTATTTTAGCTATGCTATTAACGGCGAATTGATGGAATTTGAAAGTACGATATACCCTAAATTTATAACAAGAAAGGAAAGGCTAAAGTCGGGCGGGGCCGACTATATAATACCCTACACCACTCCCTGCGTATGTACCTCGCTTTGATTACCAAACCCAGGTATTTCATGGGAGCAATTTTATGTAGTTCATAAAATTATATAAATTATATGAATATAATTTATATGCTATAAATTCATCTTTAGTCAAATTTAACGAATATGGTAAATAATATGGTAATTGATCCAATTGTCCGACAGACAAATACAAATTATACAGTAGTATACCAAAGTCATACCAAAGTATGGACATATGGGCATCACCCAAACAATTCTCATTGCAATTCAATTCGGTAAAAAATTGAAATCGGGAAGGATTTTTGCATCCTGTAAATGTATGTGTTTGACAAAAAATGTTAAATCGGAAAGGACATTTGTATGGGGTATATTGAAACCAGGATCGATGTGACGCGCTTTCACCACGTCTGTTTATTGGTGAAATATAATATGTAAAGTTTGGCCAAAATCGGTTAAACATTCGGGAGCAACATTGGGCTATATCTAAATCTGAACCGATCTTACCCACTTTCACCATTTTTTTTAGTTGGATTATAAAATGTTGTGCCAATTTTAAAGAAAATCGGGTACAATATGTGGTTTCTAGAGCGGAAAATGTCAAATCGGGAGCGACATTTGTATGGGGGCTATATCTAAATCTGAACCGATCTTACGCAATTTTGGCATAGGTGTTTCTAGTTGGATTATAAGATGTTGTGCCAATTTTAAAGAAAATCGGGTACAATATGTGGTTTCTAAAGCGGAAAAAGTGAAATAGGGAGCGACATTTGTATGGGGGCTATATCTAAATCTGAACCGATCTTACCCAATTTTGGCATAGGTGTTTCTAGTTGGATTATAAGATGTTGTGCCAATTTTAAAGAAAATCGGGTACAATATGTGGTTTCTAAAGCGGAAAAAGTGAAATAGGGAGCGACATTTGTATGGGGGCTGTATCTAAATCTGAACCGATTTCCTCCAAATTCAATACCGATGGTCCTTGGCCAAAAAAAATAACTTCTGCCAAGTTTCATGACAATTGGACAACAATTGCGACCTGTAGACTGCGAACAAGCTTAGATGGACAGCAGACGGACAGACGGACTGACGGACAGACGGACGGACAGACAGACATCCTTAAATCGACTCAGCTGACGATTCTAAGCCGATCCGTATACTTAAAGGTGGGTCTAGCTCAATTATTTCTTGGTGTTACAAACATTTGGCGCGAAACTAACTTATAATACCCTAGTCCACGAAGTGGTGTAGGGTATAAAAATGCAGAAAAATGTTTTAAACAAAATCGTTGTAGCGAATTACAACCTTCGGTTATATGTTGCTCCAATTTTGAACTATTTTATTTCTATTATTTTTATGTTCATAGCCACTAAGGCAGTCACAAAATAACGTGTGAGTTGAAAGCCAAATCAGAAAATTTTGAAAAAAGTGGCTTTAGAAAACAAATTCTTCTCCAAATTTTTATGACAGATGACATCCAAATCTGAGAATAGTTTGCATCAAAAACTCATTTTCGAGAAAATGGTTCATAGCTACTTATGAATATAATCCCTCGCTATAGAAAATAATAAAAGGATTTTTCAAAACTCGAAATACGTTTTCTCTTGTAGTAAATTATTCTTATCCTTGAACGAGCTATTTAGAAGCTGCAAATATATGTTCAGTCATTTCCAAATTCACTGGCGGTAACATAATTTCCTTTTGCCTTTTTAAAAACAACATTTTCCTGCCTTTCACGTTAAAACCTGCTAAGCAAATTCACTAAACCAAATTGTATTCTCTAGTCGACATAATCCCTTATTTGAAACTCTGCGACCGTGAATTTGTCGCAGCAAAATAGCTCTATATCCGAACATAAGCTGTTAAGAACAAAATTACTTCTCAACACATCAAAAGGATGTTTTTTGAAAGAAACAACCAACAACAACTCAGTATTAGCTCTCTCTTCATTATATCACTTTCGTGTTCAACAAAAAGATTTCGTCAACTAAAAAAAAAGAAAAACATAATCACTGAATCAAAACAAAAGAGGAGAGAAAATGAAAAGAAGAAATTTGGTGAAACTAGTAGAAAAGTTTTAAAGCAGCCAGAGCTCAACCGTCAGCAAGGATGTGAAATCTAGTTGGATCCAAAGCAAAGTGCAGTCCACAGCAAACCTCAAAGAGAGGATTTCCTTAAAAGGAACCAAAAATGTGAAAACACAGTAGACAGACGTAATTCTAAATAGCTAGGAATCACAAAAAGTGCTTTGATCAATTTTAAATGTTTTTCCGACGACTCCACCTCCAGGATAGGGGTATACTAACTTTGTCATTCCGTTTAGTAACACCTTGAAATATCGACCTGAGACCCTATAAAGTATATATATTCTTGATCGTCATATAATTCTAAGACAATCTAGCCATGTCCGTTTGTCTGTTGAAAGTACGCTAGCATCTAAACGAAAGGATCTAGGACGTCCAAATTTTCAATAAGTGCGTAGATCGGCTGGTATTGTAAGTGGGCGAAATCGGTCCAAAGGAAAAAATTTTTCCCTCACAAGTACTAAAAATACCCATAACGTCTAATATTTTAGAGTATTAAGGCATATTTTTACATATGTCTGCTTGTACTTACTTGATATGGGGTATGCGCATTCCCCCTATAAAAAAACGTGATATTATTAAATT
>OX377622.1:54324690-54344844 GCA_947397865.1 Polietes domitor | reverse complement strand
CAATCCTTGTGTAGCTGAGACTAAATTACATATGAACATATATTGAGAGCTATCAGTCGAATTTTTCATGAACATAAAAAAACGTTTCTCATTTGCCCAAAATGCCTTAGTTAGAGTGAACTTTTTGCTCTACAGTGGCTACTTTTAGCCATGTTTCACTAATTGCAAGCAAGGATATGTGACCCACTCCACTTTCAAGCAGGTATTTGTGAAATATAATTTGAAACAAAATCATTCCAGAAAAAAAATTATTTGTCACCCACTTTATAGAAAAAAAAAAATAGGTAAAGTTCTCGGCATTATAAGATCCAGCTGGTGAAAGATTTAAAGCCGTTTTTGTTCCACTTTAAATTTCAAAATCAGATGAACATGGCATCAAGTATCGGCCTCATAAAATCCATCTGGTGCAGGATATAAAGCCATTGTTGTTCCATTTTAAATTTCAAAATCAGCAGCACATGGCGTTAAATATCTAAAATCTTAGAGCGCCCCGGTAGTCGGCTATCAGCGTGGGGGTTGTGGGTTCGATTCCCACCAGAGGTTCTGGTCTGTCGCTGCAATAACTAGCCACAATGGTCTTAGTCACCCCGGCTCAATCCCTGGACCCAAAATTAGAATATAAATTTACTTTGTATTGTAATTCATAATAATAAATAAAAAAAATCTAAAATCTTACAGGCGATAGCAACGCTTCTTTAAGCCTGACTATTAATAAACTTAAAAACATAATTTATAAAAAATACTAAATTAATCTTCAGTTGCAAACTCAATTGAATGAACATATTTCATTCTGTCTCTCACCTGAAACACTCGAATCAACTATTCCTAAACCCCAAAGTAGATCACACAAAGCTTTACACATCTAAATGTCAATCGTCAGGACAACAAAAACAAAAACACTCCACCGTCACACACGTGATAAAAATGTCATCAATTCCTGATTCACACACACACACACGTTCAAGTATCATAACAACACCGGATTGTCAAAGGATTGGGGCAAATGCGAACGACTTGACTTAGCAATAAATATTCAAATGTTGTTCAGCGACTAACGAGCGCATGCAAACAATCAATTCAATGCAAAACAGCAAAAAAATCTGAGAAAATCCCCAAAGATTTTTCCACGGTATTTGTTTGCCCTCAGCACAATCGTCGCAATCCTGATACTCATCACCGACAGAGTCGTCATCGTCAGCCGCATCATCACCATCATCAACGCCATCGTCATCTGTGAAAACTACTCTCGTACAAGTGGCAACCATTGACACGGAAAAGTGTTTTGTTGCCTGAATTAAACGTTTACAACAAGATGTCTCTCTCCCCTTAGATTCACGCGGACACCTAACCACCAACCCACCCGACTCTTGATATGTAACAAGCGAAAAGCGTGGCTACAAAAAAAATAAAGGTGGAGGAAGGCAAATGTGGCTGAACGCTTTGTTCTGTTTTTTATTATTTCACACGTACTCACATGCAAATAGTAAGTATGTATGTACATTCAAAAGTATACTAGGCCATACATATTTGAGCCATTGTCACAGTGGCACCGAAACGAAATAAGTTAGGTTGGTCATACCAAGTTTCATATGGAATGTGGGGAGAAGAACTGAAGTAGAGGAGCTCCCTACCTATTTCTTCAAAGTGAAAATTAAAATAATGAGTATAATAGAGACGACCATTTTAAGGGCGTTGTCAATTGTCTTCCCATATCAATGAAATTTGAAATCGGTTCAGATTTAGATCAGACCCCCATACATTTTATCCAGGATTGGATTTTTTAGAGCCGAATTTAATCCAATTTTAATTTTGGCACAAGACCACGACCTCCATTTAAATATCCCTCAATATTTGACCTTTTAGAGCAGCCATAGGATTAAATCATGTTATGAGAAGAATTGATTCATTATCTATATCGAAATTGAACTGATAAAATCGCCCACCGGTTTCAACTATTTCTGGTAATAGGAGAAGCCTTCTAACAATCATTCCACAGACATTTTAAACTCACAAGTTTAATATTTAAAACCTAACAATAGGAGGCAGAGTATTGTACATATAATACATATATCTTTTGTGTACATTGAGGCAAAATTCCAATTTTTGTTACCCTTAACATTTCGCATTTGTTTCACAACTCAAAATCTAAAAATTAAACTAAACAACTAAAAATGTAACGCTATAGCTGGGTCTGAAGAAGATATTCTGAAACCATATTATTTTTTATTTTTTTATTAAAGTTCCAATCTTTGTTACCCTTTACATTTCACACTTGTTTCACAAAATCTAAAAATTAAACTAATGGCTATAAATGTAGTGAACTTCACTTTCACATGGAAACAGTGGTTTAGGGGCAGTCTACAAAAAATTTGATTTAAAAAAAATCATACCGACCGACTATATGACCGACAAATACAATTCAATTCAGTAAAAAAGTGAAAACGGGAAGAATTTTTGTATGTTTCCTAATCACAGGCTAATATGACCTGGTCCAATTTGTCAAATCGAGAAGAATATTTGTATCGGGATTATATCCAAACATGGAATGAAGTGACTCACTTTCACAATAAGTTCTTCCAGTTCAAGTATAACATGTTATGCCCAATTTGAAGATATTCGGTGAAAATACGCAGTTTCTGGGGCGGAAAAAGTCAATCCGGGAGCGAGATTTGTATGGGTGCTATATGTAAATCTGAACCGATCTGACCCATTTACTTTTTTGCAATATTTAAAGAAGATCTGTTAAAATATGTGGATTCTAGAGCAGAAAAAGTCAAAACAGAAGCGAAATTTGAATGGAAGCTATATAAAGGGTGTTTTTTATTGAGGTATAGAACTTCGAATTGAAATGAAACACAAGAAAATCGTTTAATGTCCATCAATTTGGCTTTATTGGAAGGATAATTTTATGCCATTAATGTTTAAATATGATTTCGGGCATGTGGCCGCCGCGGCTGGCTCGAATATAGCCAATTCTACAGGTCCAATTTTCAACCACTTTTTCGAGCATATGGGGCCGTATGTTGGCAATAACGCCACGAATGTTGGCTTCCAAGTCCCCTAACGTTTATGGTTTGTTGGCGTAGACGAGCGACTTCACATATCCCCAAAGAAAATAATCCAATGGTGTCAAATCACACGATCTTGGTGGCCAATTGACAGGTCCATTCCGCGAAATTATGCGCTCATCGAATGTTTCCTTCAATAATTCGATTGTGACGTGCGCTGTGTGGCATGTAGCGCCGTCTTGTTGGAACCACAACTCATCCACATTCATGCCATCCAATTCGGGAACAAAATAGTCGGTTATCATGGCTCTATACCGGTCTCCATTAACGGTAACTGACAGCAGCATTATTTCGGAAGAAGTATGGCCCAATGACTCCACCAGCCCATAGAGCACACCAAACAGTCAGTTTTTGTGGATCAAAAATGAGCCTCATCACTGAACAAAATTTTGTGATGAAAATCAGCATCGAGATGAATCTCATTTTCGGCCCATACACCAAAATCACGACGCATTGCATGGTCTCGCGGCTTTAATTCTTGCACAAGCTGGATCTTGTAAGGTCGCAAACCAAGATCTTTGCTCAAAATCTTCCATAAAGTTGATGGACAAAGCTCCAATTGCTGTGCACGGTGGCGAATCGATTCATTCGGGTCCTCTTCAACACTTTGCTCTACAGCGGCAATTGTTTCTTCGGTGCGCACTGTTCGACGTCTCTGCGGATGCGTATTATCACATAGAGTAAACGTAGTGCGAAAACGATCCATGGTTAACCGAATTAATTGCTCTGATGGACGATTATGTCGACCATAAAATGGACGGAGCTTGCGGTGAACTTCGCGAACTGAACCATTACTTTCGAAAGAAATTTGCACGATTTGCAAGCGTTGTTCTTTTGTCAACCTGTTCATGATGAAATGGCAAACCAAACTAAATATTAATCACTTGACAGCTGACAAAATGGCCGCCAGTTAAAAAAGTGATGCCAACTTAAAGTTCTATACCCCAATAAAAAACACCCTTTATATAAATCTGAACAGATCTGACCTATTTTCACAGTGTTCCTAGTTTAAATATAAGATGTGTTGCCAAATCTGATTAAATATGTGGTTTCTAGGGCGGAAAGAGTCAAATTGGGAGCGAAATTTGTATAGGAGCTATATATAAATCTGAACCGATTTGACACATTTTCACCACGGGTGTTTCTAGTAGAAACATGAGATATTTTGGCAAATTTGAAGAAGGTCTGCTAAATATGTGGTTTCTAGAGCAGAAAAAGTCAAATCGGGAGCGAAATTTGAATGGGAGCTATATATAAATCGAAACCGATCTGGCCTATTTTCACCATGGATGTTTCTAGTTGAAGTATAATATGTTTTGTCAATTTTTAAGAAAATATGTTAAAATATGTGGTATCTAGAGTGCAAAGAGTCAAATCGGGAGTGAAATTCGTATGGGGATATATCTATTATTAAATTAAATATAGATGTAAAATTGTCTTGAGTCATGTAAATTAAAATAATAAGAGTTTAGAAATCCAAAATACTTTAGAAAATTTTATACATAGCCCTTCGACAAAATTGTGTTGCATTAGTGTAACATGTGACAAATTTTCAATGGCGAATAACTTTTTGTGTTTCACTCCATGTAAAACTAAAATATTATAAAAAGTAATTTTTGCAGGAAAATTATATTAATGAGTGCGCGAAAGCTCAATTTTAAGGCTAACAAGTTTCGCCTTTATTCCCCAACAACTTATTTTTTAAAAAAACTTTATTTTCTTATGAGAGAACAAAAATTATCTGGAACCATCGACAAAACAAAACGAAAACGGCAAAAAATACATTTTTTTCTAGTAACTCACAAATTTGATATATCAAGTCCGATTTGCCCGTTTTTAATTTTCGTTTTTCTAATGAAAATCGACAATTTGGGGTCTTGTACATCAACGTCAATTTATGGCTTATATGTTATGCTTATATACCTAATTTCATAGTAGCACACACTCATAAAACAAAGGCAATTAACTAAAACCTTCTCCTGTATAATTTAGTTTAGTTGGCGCTTACGTCTTTTTGTCAAATAGGGTTGGATATATTCACGAGTACTGCCAATAGTCTGCAGCCAAGTAATAAATGTCACCATGCCATTTGTAAATAAATTTGCATTCTATTAAATATAGATGCAAATTGGTCTTAAGCCAGGACAATATCCCAGTTCAAATTAAATATAATACTTTTATTATTTAAACCACGATTAAAAGGCAAGGCTCCCAATAAATTAACATATAGAACATAGCGCAAAATAATCTAACTTCACGATTCAACCAATTTTTGCCGTAAAAGTAAAAAGTACGAATTTAGAAAAATCTTTTTATATTGTGTATACCATTTTTATCCCCTTTTTCCTAGGGAGTACCTTAAGATTATGACTTTCTAATATCCCTTTATTTTACGTGTCTACGCAATTAGAGGGATGTACACACCGAATTTCAACATTCTAGCTGCAGTCGTTTAGTTGGTACCATTTTTATCCCTCTGTACTCATTGAATCCCTTGAAAAAACGAATTTGGAAAAACCATTTATTTTTCGAGCCTACGCAGTCAGAAGAATGTATACTCCGAATTCATGACTCTAGCTGCGGTCATTTTGTTGGTACTATTGTTATCCCCTTTTTCCATTTTAACCCCAAAAAGTACGAATTTATTTTACGTGTCTACGTAATCAGAGGAGTGTATACACCGAATTTCATTATTCTATGTGCAGCCGTTTAGTTGGTACCATTTTTATCCCTCTACTCCCATTATGTATATACTCAATTTCGTGTTTCTAGCTGTTCTCGTTTAATATGTACTATTTTTATCCCTTTTTGTCTCATATCACCCCTACGAATAAAAGTTACTCTATGGTGCACTTTTTTTATAGGGGGAATGCGAATACCCAACATGAAGAAAGTACAAGCAGACATATTGAAAAAATATGCTTAAATACTCGAAAATATTAGAGGTTATTATGGATATTTTTAGTCCTTGTGAGGGAACAATTTTTCCCTTTGGGCCGATTTCGCCCACTTTCAATCCCCACCGATCTGCAACCATAAGACACATTTAGGAGAAATTTGAACCTCCTAGCTCATTTCATTCGAAAGCTAGCGTGCTTTCAACAGACGGACGGATAGACGGACCTGGCTAAATCGTCTTAGAATTTTACCACGACTCATAATATATATACTTTATGGGGTCTCCGTTGAATATTTCAAGGTGTTGCAAACAAACGGAATGACAAAGTGAATATACCCCCATCCTGGAGCTGGAGGGTATAAAAAATAGTAAACAATTTTTAGAGATCTTTGTTTTAATTATATATCATTCACGTAGAGGCAGTGGTTTAATATATAACCGAGTATGATCTGACTTATAGTGTCAACATTATAGTACAAACATCAGAGATACATTCGATTAAATTTGAAATTTGTTGATTTTTTGAATCAATATGCCTCAATATACACAAACAATAAATGTTTGAATTCCAGTGTCTCCATTTTCAATTTCGCAGCAAACCCTAGTTGCCAACTATCTCATAATGTTGATGTAATTCCAAACAACGATAAAGCGAAGAGCATTTGAAAGCTATTGAACAGAATCCTACCAGTTTGGTGGAACTGTTGGTCTCCCCTAGACGGAGTCTAGAGGATACAATTTATAAAAACAACACAAACTATGGTTGTTAATATTTTATTTTAGCACGAATTGCTGCTTCGTACGAAGTACACAAACACAACTTTGACAATCGTACAAACAAACAAGTAAGAAGGCGTAAAGATCGGCCGGGCCGAATCTTATATACCCTCCACCACGGAGTGCATTCCACAGTATTACCAGCAGATTAAAGGATGTCGACGAAGAAAGAAGCATTTCCATTTTATATATTAATTATAAATTTTAAAGATATCCCCATTCGCCCCATTCTCCGCCCAAATGTACAAATTTCGAAATTGTATACAACGAATTTCATTATTTCAACCTCAGCGGTTTGGTAGGTTCCATTTTTATCCCTCTTTTCAATTATATCCCTTAAAAGTACGAATTTCGAAAATCACTCTATTTTACGTGTCTATGCAATTAGAGGGATGTACACACCGAATTTCATGATTCTAGCTGTTGTCGTATCATTGGTACCATATTTTATCCCTTTTTGTCCCATTTCGCCCGCTAAAACTTTTATTTACTTTGTGGTGCTTCCAAGCTACAAGAAGAATGTCCGCAACAAATTTTAACTATATGAAAATAAGAAATTTAATTAATAAGCCAAGGCTGCCACTATATGTATACTATGTATATATATAAAGGAAATAATACTTCAATTCATAAAGTAAATATAAGGGAGCAATCATAAATACCCTAAATATTGGGGGATAGAGAGTATATTTTCAGCTACAGTCGTTTGGTTGGTTGTATTTCCATCCTATTTTAATTTCAAAAGTATACATTTTAAAAATACCTTATCTCTCACGTACGCAGTATAAGACAACTTCATGGTTCTACCATTTTTTGTTGTAAAAGCAACAAAATAAAGTTCGAACTTGGAAAAAAAATATTTTACGTGGCTATGCCCATGTAATGTATACACCGAATTCCATGATTCTATCGGCGGCCATTTTGTTGGTACCTTTTTTATCCCCTTTTTTCCAACATTGCCCTCTCAAGAGTACGACTATCTAAAATCTATTTATTTTACTTATCTACACAATTAGAGGGACGTACTCACTGAATTTCATCATTCTAGCTGTATTCGTTTAGTTGGTACTATTTTATCCCCTGTAGCCATTGTATCCATTGAAAGTACGAATTTGGAAAAAAACGTTTTATTTTTCGTGTCTACGCAGTCAGAGGAATGTATAATCCGAATTTATTGACTCTAGCTGCTGTCATTTGGTATGTACTATTTTTATCCCCTCTCTCCATTTGAACCCCAAAAAGTACAAATTTTGGAAATTTCTTTTATTTTACGTGTCTACGCAATCAGAGGAATGTATATATCGAATTTCATTATTCTAGGTGCAGCTGTTAGGTTGGTTCTATTTTCATCCCTCTATCATCATTTAACCCCTTAAAAGTACGAATTTAGAAAAAATACTTTTATATTATGTATCTACTCTATTAGAGGAATGTACACGCCAAATTTCGTGTTTCTATCTGTTGTCGTTTGATAGGTACCATTTTTATCCCTTTTTGTCCCATTTCGGTCCCTACAAAAAAAATCACTCTATGGTGCCATTTTATGCTATAGAGGGAATGCGCATTGCAAATATCAACTAAATACAAGTTAATATGTTCAACAACATGCTGAAATACTCTAAATATTAGGGGTATTTTCAGTCCTTGTGAGGGAAAAATTTTTCCCTCTGGGCCGATTTCGTCCACTTTCAATCCCAACCGATCTACAACCATAAGACACATTTAGGAAAAATTTGAACCTCCTAGCTCGTTTCGTTCGGCCGCTATCGTGCTTTCAACAGACAGACAGACATGGCTATATCGTCTTAGAATTTTACCACGACCCAGAATGTATATACTTTATGGGGTCTCCGATGAGGTGTTACAAACGGAATGACAAAGTGAATATACCCCCATCCTGGAAGTGGAGGGTATAAAAACGCCATCTGCATGTGGATGTCACAGAATGTCATTTGTGCATCAGGTGATGTGGATCATATGGTCGGTCTTCCCCATGCCAGCATCAGCTGATGTCGATCATATGGTCGATCATCAGCAGCTATGCTAAAGAGGATCGGTTCAGTTATTACATATTATATTTAGTTACATTACCATATTGTTTCAGTTTGGAGCCACTGTGCATTGTATGTATATATTTATTTCCAGTCGTTGTCACAGCTTCACCTTAATTTCTTTAGGCACACGTGCCAAAGTATCTTGTTGTTGCCACAGTAGCAACAACGAGAAGACAATGCTGAGCGGCGGCAGCAATTGTTCAAAAATAATAATAAAAAATCGTTGATAATATTACTATTAGTTGCAACAATAGAAAGTTTAAATGTTTAACAAGCGCACTATTACTTAAATGCTTTTATTGTGTTTCTACATACGCATCGATAACTGGAGTGAATATATACCAAGTTTTTGAAATATTTCTGAGCTCGACAAAACGCTCAAGAAGCTGTAGTTTAAACAAGTAAAAATGGCGTTAAGTTAAGGCCGGGCCGAACCTCCACCATGGCTTGCAATCCACAGAGGCTGTGGCAGCAATCTTTAAAAAAAGCTTAAATACAATAAATATTGGGGGATTGTGGAGGCATTTTCAGCCACAATCATTTGATTGATTGTATTTCCATCCTATTTTAATTATTGATAATGCATTATCTCCCAACTTCATGATTCTAACTATTTTTGTCGTAAAAGTGAAAAGTACGAATTTTGAAAAATCGTTTTATTTTTTCGTGTTTATGCAGTCAGAGGAATCTATACACCGAATTCCATAATTCTAGCTGCGGTTATTTGGTTGTCACCATTTTTATTCCCATTTCCCATCTTACCACCCCATTAAAAGTACGTCTTTCGAAAATCTCTTTATTTTACATGAGCAATTAAATAACGAATTTCATCATTCTAGATGCAGCCGTTTACTGGGTACCATTTTTATCCCCTCTGTTCCCGTTGTATCCCTTGAAAGTACGAATTTGGAAAAACCTTTTTATTTTTCGTGTCTATGAAGTTAGAGGAATGAATGTTTACTCCGAATTTCATGGCTCTATCTGCTGCCTGTTTGGTAATATATTTATCATTTTTTTATTTTAGGGAGTTATAAATGTCGGCCCTGAAATCTGAAAATATTCTTAAATAAAATTATTATCTGTCCATATTTATTGCGTTTAATTTTATACAATTTACTTTCAACAGCACAATAATTGTTTTTCATTCAGGATTTTCATTTCTCAGTTGGCTAAACTCGGCCAAATTGAACAAAGGTCAGCCAGCCAGCATCAATCAAACAAAGCTGACAGCCACAACGAAACCATCAACATATCCACCTGTTTCGGTTTCTTTTGCCGGCAAAATTCAATTATTATCAAGCTGCGATTTTTTGTTGGCTCTCGCCATGAAACCCCCAGAGAAAATTCATAAATTTTCGAATTTACAAAACCGCAAAATATTGGCAATTTCATGGCGGTTTCTTTGCAAATATCCATCCACCCTGCTTACGATGTGCGTATTTACTTTAAGGCATCATTAAAAATTATTTTC
The DNA here is from genome assembly GCA_947397865.1 of Polietes domitor. Classification (NCBI taxonomy): domain Eukaryota; kingdom Metazoa; phylum Arthropoda; class Insecta; order Diptera; family Muscidae; genus Polietes; species Polietes domitor. The sequence continues at coordinate 54,334,575 of OX377622.1, read as the reverse complement.
TTTTGAGTGTTTTGCAGCATCATAACCCAACCCTCAGAAATGCCAAAATTTTCACTTGACTCACACAAATGTTTGATTACATATTTTGGTATTTACATGCCACAGAAAAAAAAAGAAAAGAACAAAAGGGGAGATTTGAATTCCTCCCCGACGAGCAGTAAAGGCAGAAGCCGAGCAGAAATTTTGATTGATATTTTTGCGGATTTTCATAGCGATTTTCTTCCCTCCCATCGACAGCTCATCAATCAAAATGTCGGCGTTTTGTATGAGCGCCAGGATGCGACATGAAATATTTTTGTTGTCCCTTTTTAAGGGTTTATTTGAGATATGCCCATGAAAAACTCGCAAAAAAACGTTATCGGCAGCACTTTAAAGCTGCCAGGGTGGGGTGGACAAATATTAGAAAAGATGAAAAGGCCACACGAGACATTAAAGGCACCCAGTTGTTTGCTTCTTGTCTCGCCTTTCGTAAGCCACATGTATATTCAAACCCACGTCTAACGAAGGGGAAACTTTGCAAAACCTCAAAAATAATGTTATTTATATACGCAAATGTTGTACCCAGAATACCCCATTTCTTTTTGGCTGTGAAGTGCCAAGGATGTCTGTCAGCATTTAGTGTTAACTGTCGTTTTCCTGAGGCATCTTCTAAGTGCTAGATAGAGCAAATGCCTTAAACGGAGACCATTTTCAATAGCTTTTAAATTTTAAATCAAGTTGCCGGTTTTATACACTCGACCGCACTGTAAAAAAATGACAAAAATCAAAGGAGCTTTGTGTCTTCTAGAGAGATGTGAGAGTTAGAATAGGGGACAATATCAAACATACACACATGGTTGGGCACAATATCAAACAAACGAGGAAAGGCTAAATTCGAGCAGGGTCGACTATATGGCACCCTCCACTTTCTACTCCATTAACAGTTTTCTTATTACCAATCTCAAAATGTAAAGCAGATATAAACTATAAACATTATACCCGAAGCATCAAATCGGGAATGACTTTGGGGCTATATCAAAACATAGACCAAAGCAATAGTCAGGCTGTCATCAAGTAGAGTAGTATAGACTAACATTTTTCCATTGACCCAATAGTTACTTGAGGGACGACAAAATGTCAAAAAAATATGGGTCATGGAGATGTGCACATAATTCTCAAAGCTGATGCAATTTATAACAAAACTGAACATATGAAATCAAAATATGTGAACATGTAAAATAAACAACTCCATATTCAAGGTCAAAATCGCAAAAAAACTTAAAAATTCGATTTTTTAACCTTTTTCCCTTGTTCAGGTCCATAGGTAGCAAACCGTTCAAAATCCAAGGAAACAATCAACTACAAAAATGTACATAAGATCTCGATAAACAACTTTCCGGAATATTTGAACTTCCTATGAATGATTCTTAACAACATTTCAGTAGGAATAATATATCTTGCAGGTCTGTTTCTGTTAATGATCTGTCCGACTACAGCGCGTATGAGTGATATTATTAGCACACACCACAGCCCAGCAAAAAGAGAGAACCCAAAGAAGTGAAAAGATGTTCATCTTGTGATTCGGAAGTAGTGAAATTTGGGAACTTCACCAATGATTTTAACATGGAGTTGTCACAGGTGGGATGTCCTTTATTTTGAAAGACTTAAATGCTATTTTAAATGAAGCACTTTTGCACTACTTTCCATTTCTATTTTAAACAAGTAAACATGGCGTTAAGTTATAATTTTTATACACTCCACGAGAGTATTATGTCTTTGTGCATTTGTTTGTAACACCCAAAAGGAAACGAGATAGACCCATTGTTAATTATACCGATCGTCTTAGAATCTCTTTCTGAGTCGATTTAGCAGTGTCCGTCTGTCTGTCTGTCTGTCTGTCTGTCCGTCCGTCCGTCCGTCCATCTATTCTTGTAATCACGATACAGGTCGCAATTGTAGACAGAACCAAATGAAACTTTGCACAACGATGTTTTTCGGGATAAGGACGAACGCTATTTAATTTGAAGAAAATCGGTTCAGATTTAGATATAGCCCCCATACGAATTTCACTCCCGATTTGACTCTTTTCACTCTAGATACCACATATTACAACAGATTTTCTTTAAAATTGGCAAAACATCTTATATTGTAACTAGAAACACCTGTGGTAAAAATGTGTTAGATCGGTTCAGATTTATATATAGCTCCCATACAAATTTCTCTCCCGATTTGACTTTTTCTGCTCTAGAGACCACATAATGTATCATATTGTCTTCAGATTTGGTAAAACATCTTATATTTCCACTAGAAACACCCATGGTGAATATCGGTCAGATCGGTTCAGATTTATATATAGCTCCCATACAAATTTCGCTCGCGATTTGACTTTTTGCGCTTTAGAAACCACATATTGTATCAGATTGTCTTCAGATTTGGTAAAACATCTTATATTTCCACTAGAAACACCCATGGTGAATATCGGTCAGATCGGTTCAGATTTATATATAGCTCCCATACAAATTTCGCTCCAGATTTGACTTTTTCCGCTCTAGAAACCACATAATGTATCAGATTGTCTTCAGATTTGGTAAAACATCTTATATTTCCACTAGAAACACCCATGGTGAATATCGGTCAGATCGGTTCAGATTTATATATAGCTCCCATACAAATTTCGCTCCCGATTTGACTTTTTCCGCTCTAGAAACCACATATTGTTACAGATTGTCTTCAGATTTGGCAAACCATCTTATATTTAAACTAAGAACATCTGTGGTGAAAATAGGTCAAATCGGTTCAGATTTAGATATAGCCTCCATACAAATGTCGTTCCCGATTTGACATTTTCCTCTGTACAAACCACATATTGTACTCGATTTTCTTTAAATTTGGCACAACATCTTATAATCTTACTAGAAACACCTATGCAGAAATTGGGTAAGATCGGTTCAGATTTAGATAAAGCCCCTATATAAATGTCACTCCCGATTTGACTTTTGCCGCTTTAAAAGCCACATAGTGTGCTCGATTGTCTTTAAATTTCGCACAAGATCTTATAATCTAACTAAAGAAAACTATGGTGAAAGTGGGTAAGATCGGTTCAGATTTAAATATAGTCCAAATTCAAATGTTGCTCCCATAAGTTTAACCGATTTTGGCCAAACTATACATTTTATATTTCACCTATTTCGTTCCAGGTTTCAATATATCCTCATACAAATGTCCTTTCCGATATAAAATTTTTTGTCAAACACATACATTTACAGGATACAAAAAACCTTTCCATTTTCACTTTTTCACCGAATTGAATTGTATTCGGATTGAAAGTGGAGTGTATCATAGAGTCGGCCCCGCCCGACTTTAGCCTTTCCTTACTGGTTTAATATAGCCAAACCAAAACAAATACAAATATTGAAAATGTAATTTTATAAATCAATATAATATTTTTATTAATTTAAACCACGCCTATAAGGCAAGGCTACCAACATGTTTACATATCTAAATAATATTTCAAGTCAATTCAAAAAATTAAAATTCTTATATTTATATTTTCAAAAAGCTTAAATAACATATATATTTGTAGATAGTGGGTGCTACAGTTGTATGTATTTGCATACCATTTTAATTCCAAAAGTACACATTTTGAAAATCAATTATCTCACGTACATAGTGCAAAATAACCTAACTTCATAATACAATCAATTTTTTGCCGTAAAAGTAAAAAGTACGAAAATTCTTTTTATTTTGCTTGTCTATGCAGTCAATACACCGAATTTCATGATTTTAGCTGCGGCCATTTGTTTGGTACCATTTTTATCCCTTTTTTCTTATTTTACCCCCTTAAGAGTACGACTTTCTAAAATCTCTCGAATTTCATCATTCTAGCTGCAGCAGTTTAGTTGGTACCACTTTAATCCCTCTGTTCCTATTGTATCCCTTGAAAGTACTAATTTGAAAAAATCTTTTATTTTTCGTGTCTACACAGTCAAGGGAGAGTATACTCCGAATTTCATGACTCTATCAGTGGTCATTTGCTTGGTACTATTTGTATCCCCTTTTTCCATTGTAAACCCAAAAAGTACGAATTTAGAAAAATACCTTTATTTTACAGTATACACCGAATTTCATTATTTTAGGTGCAGCCGTTTGGTTGGTACCATTTTTATCCCTCTATTCCCTGTTTATCCCTTAAAAGTATGTATTTGGAAAAATACTTTTATATTATGTGTCTACTCAATTAGAGGAATGTACACACCGAATTTCGTGTTTCTAGCTGATGTCCTTTGATATGTACCATTTTTATCCCTTTTTGCCCCATTTCAATCCCTACAAATAAGAATCTTTTTATGGTGCTCGTTTGTAATATAGGGTAAATGCACATACACAATATCAAGTAAGTACAAGCAGACATATCGACTGAACTTTATATATTTTTATAATGTAAAATATATAATATATTTTTTAATATAGGCAAACCAAAACAAATACAAATATTGACAAAATAATTTTATAAATAAATATAATATTTTTATTACTTCAAACCATGCTTATAAAGCAAGGCTACTACCAATACTTTTACACTATATTTATCGAAATAATACTTCAAGTCAATTCAAAAAATAAATATTCTTACATATATTTATATTTTCAAAAAAGCTGAAATACCACAAATATTGGTAGATAGTGATTGCTACAGTTGGTTGTATTTCCATTCTATTTTAATTCCAAATGTACAAATTTTGAAAATCCATTATCTCACGTACATAGTGCAAAATAACCTAACTTCATGATTTAACCAATTATGCCATAAAAGTAAAAAGTACAAATTTGGAAAAAACTTTTTATTTTGCGTGTCTATGCAATCAGAGGAATGTATACACCGAATTCCATGATTCCAGCTGCTGCCATTTGGTTGGTACCATTTTTTCCCTTTTTCCAATTTTACCCCCTTATGAGTACGAAAAAAATCTCTTTCTTTTACGTGTCTACGCAATTGAAGGAATGTACACACCGAATTTCATCGTTCTAGCTGTAGCCTTTTGGTTGGTACTATTTTTATCCCTCTGTATCGATTATATCCCTTGAAAGTATGAATTTAAAAACAAAACTTTTATTTTTCGTGTCTACGCAGTCAGAGAGCTAGAGTCGTGAAATTCGGAGTATACATTCATACTCCGAATTTCACGACTCTAGCTCATGTCATTTGGTTGGTACTATTTTATCCCTTTTTCCATTTTAACCCCAAAAAGTACGAATTTCGGAAAATCCGTTTATTTTATGAGTCTACGCAATCAGAGAATTATATACAGCGAATTTCATTATTCTTGGTGCAACCGTTTGGTTGGTACCAATTTTATCCCTCTATTCCCAGACGTTCCCTTAAAAGTACGAACTTGGAAAAAATACTTTGGTAGATACATTTTTATCCCTTTTTGTCCCATTTCGTTTCCTGCAAATAAGAATCACTTTATGGTGCACGTTTTTGTTATAGGGGGAATGCGCATACCCAATATCAAGTGAGATAGATTGAAAAAACACGCTTAAATACTTTAAACAAGTAAGGAAAGAAGGGCGGGGCCGACTCTATGATACACTCCACTTTCAATCCCAATACAATCTAATTCGGTGAAAAAGGGAAGGATTTTTGTACCCTGTAAATGTATATGTTTGACAAAAAATGTTAAATCGGAAAGGACATTTGTATGGGGGTATATTGAAATCTGGAACGAAATAGGTGAAATATAATATGTATAGTTTGGCCAAAATCGGTTAAACATTTGGGAGCAAAATTTGTATTTGCGCTATATCTAATTCTAAACCGGTCTTACCCACTTTCACCATAGGTTTTTTTACTTGGATTATAAGCTGTTGTGCCAAATTTAAAGAAAATCGAGTACAATATGTGGTTTCTAAGGCGGCAAAAGTCAAATCGGGAGCGACATTTTATGGGGCTATATCTAAATCTGAACCGATCTTACCCACTTTCTGCATAGGAGTGGATTATAAGATGTTGTGTCAAATTTAAAGAAAATCGGGCACAATATGTGGTTTCTAGAGCGGAAAATGTCAAATCGGGAGCGACATTTGTATGGGGGCTATATCTAAATCTGAACCGATTTGCCTCAAATTAAATAGCGTACGTCCTTGATCAACAAAACTTACTTGTGCCAATTTTTGTTAAGATCGGGCTATAATTGCGACCTGTAATTTGATTACAACAATAGATGGACAGACAGACAGACGGACATTGCTAAATCGACTCAGAAAGTAATTCTAAGTCGATCGGTAACAATGGGTCTATCTCGCTTCCTTTTGGGTGTTCCAAACAAATACACAAAGACATAATACTCTCGTGGAGTGTATAAATATTAGTGGTTATTATGGGTATTTTTAGTCCTTGTGAGGGAAAATTTTTTCCCCTTGGGCCGATTTCGCCCAGTTTCAATCCCAACCGATCTACGACTATAAGACACATTTATGGAAAATGTGGACGTCGTAGCTCCTTTCGTTTAGATGCTAGCGTGCTTGCAGCAGACGGACGAACGGACACAGCTAGATCGTCTTAGGTTTTTATGACGATCTAGAATATATATACTTTATAGGGTCTCACGTCGATTTTTTAAGGTGTATGAAACGGAATGACTAAGCGACTGCAGCTAGAATCCTGAAATCTGGTATGTCCAGCTAGCACTTTATAGCGTGGGTACACATCAAGAAGGTATTTTTGCAATATTTGCAAACAATTGAAACTCGTGGGCTTATATTCATAAGTGGCAATGAACAAAAACATAACTTTTCTGGAGAGCGAAAAAACTGATTTTCTCCTTAATTTTAAGAGTAATTATGAAACATTCTTCTACAGTTTAATCTAAAGAGGATTAATAATTGCTAGGATTAAAAAGTTTTCGACATTTCCTATTATTCGCTGTTTTCTGGTTCATAGCCATTTTTGCATGTTTGAAATTGAGTACTATGAATGTTGAAATAAGCACATAGCCATTTCTGCCTAAATACGCAAATAAGATTTATTGTGAACTCGTTGACGTTTTTAATTAAATGTTGGCAATGTTGTGCAGAAACCGCATTTTCTGGGATGAACACAGCGAATTTAAAGATTCCAGCTTCATCCGTCAGATTGGTACCAATTAAATCCCTTTTTCCAATTTTTTTGCAAAAGTGTATATTGCGGTAGGACACTATAAACAAAAAATACAAATTGTATATTTAAAAAAAATCATTTTCGCGGCAATGTGGCTAAAATGAGTTTCACACATGAAATTTTTGTTTTATGATTTTATCGCTATCTAGCCAAGGGATCCGGCTGAATATTTGTTTGTTTATTAAGAACCAATGCCGCTTGTAAAATACATGTAGTCAGTCGCGAAATTCGCTGCAATTGTTGGAAAATGCAAAATTCGCGGTTGCAATTGCTTATATTTTAACATTCTTCATCCAGGATTCTTAAACTTTTCTGACACAAATATTCCCCATGAAGTCAGCAATCACATGCCAAAGAAATATCTTGTAATTCTCAATATGATAAAAGGATTCGCGGGTTTTTCTAAAAATATTTTTTTCACAATTTTTGACTTCACAGCCACCATTTATCCTATTTTAGCTATGCTATTAACGGCGAATTGATGAAATTTGAAAGTACGATATACCCTAAATTTATAAAAAAAAAATTTTGAACTATTTTATTTCTATTATTTTTATGTTCATAGCCACTAAGGCAGTCACAAAATAACGTGTGAGTTGAAAGCCAAATCAGAAAATTTTGAAAAAAGTGGCTTTAGAAAAAAAATTCTTCTCCAAATTTTTATGACAGATGACATCCCAATCTGAGAATAGTTTGCATCAAAAACTCATTTTCGAGAAAATGGTTCATAGCTACTTATGAATATAAGCCCTCGATATAGAAAATAATAAAAGGATTTTTCAAAACTCGAAATACGTTTTCTCTTGTAGTAAATTATTTTTATCCTCGGACGAGCTACAAATATATGTTCAGTTATTTCCAAATTCACTGGCGGTAACATAGTTTCCTTTTGCCTTTTTAAAAACAACATTTTCCTGCTTTTCACGTTAAAACCTGCTAAGCAAATTCACTAAACCAAATTGTATTCTCTAGTCGACATAATCCCTTATTTAAACTCTGCGACCGTGAATTTGTCGCAGCAAAATAGCTCCATATCCGAACATAAGCTGTTAAGAACAAAATTACTTCTCAACACATCAAAAGGATGTTTTTTGAAAGAAACAACAACAACTCAGCATTAGCTCTCTCTTCATTATATCACTTTCGTGTTCAACGAAAAGATTTCGTCAACTAAAAAAAAAGAAAAAACATAATCACTGAATCAAAACAAAAGAGGAGAGAAAATGAAAAGAAGAAATTTGGTGAAACTAGTAGAAAAGTTTTAAAGCAGCCAGAGCTCAACCGTCAGCAAGGATGTGAAATCTAGTTGGATCCAAAGCAAAGTGCAGTCCACAGCAAACCTCACAGAGAGGATTTCCTTAAAAGGAACCAAAAATGTGAAACCACAGTAGACAGACGTAATTCTAAATAGCTAGGAATCACAAAAAGTGCTTTGATCAATTTTAAATGTTTTTCCGACGACTCCACCTCCAGGATAGGGGTATACTAACTTTGTCATTCCGTTTAGTAACACCTTGAAATATCGACCTGAGACCCTATAAAGTATATATATTCTTGATCGTCATATAATTCTAAGACAATCTAGCCATGTCCGTTCGTCTGTTGAAAGTACGCTAGCATCTAAACGAAAGGATCTAGGACGTCCAAATTTTCAATAAGTGCGTAGATCGGCTGGTATTGTAAGTGGGCGAAATCGGTCCAAAGGAAAAAATTTTTCCCTCACAAGTACTAAAAATACCCATAACGTCTAATATTTTAGAGTATTAAGGCATATTTTTACATATGTCTGCTTGTACTTACTTGATATGGGGTATGCGCATTCCCCCTATAAAAAAACGTGATATTATTATTCGCGGGTGGTGGAAATTGTGCAAAAGGGGGTAAAAATGGTACCAATCAAACGACAACAGCTAGAAATACGATATTCGGTGTGTAAATTCCTCTAATTGAGTAGATACATAATATAAAAGTATTTTTTCCAAATTCGTACTTTTAAGGTAAAATAGGAATAGAGGGATAAAAATGGTACCAACCAAACTGCTACACCTAAAATAATGAAATTCGGTGTATACATTCCTCTGATTGCGTAGACGCTTAAAATAAACGGATTTTTTCTAAATTCGTACTTTTTGGGGTTAAAATGGGAATAGGGGATAAAAATAGTACCAACCAAATGACCTCAGCTAGAGTCACGAAATTCGGAGTATACATTCTTCTGACTGCGTAGGCACAAAAAATAAATGGTTTTTCCAAATTCGTACTTTCAAGGGATACAATTGGAACCGAGGGATAAAAATAGTACCAACTAAACGGCTACAGCTAGAATGATGGAATTCTGCGTGTATATTCCTCTAATTGATCAGATACATAATATAAAATTATTTTTTCCAAATTTGTATTTTTAGGGGGTAAAATGGAAAAAGGGGATAAAAATGGTACCAACCAAATGACCTCAGCTAGAGTCATGAAATTCGGAGTATACATTCATCTGAAAAAAAATCTTTTTTTTTTTTAATTCGTACTTTCAAGGGATACAATGGTTACTGAGGGATAAAAATAGTACCAATGCGCTGTGTACATCCCTCAAATTGCATAGACACTTAAAATAAAGAGATTTTAGAAAGTCGTACTCTTAAGGGGGTAAAATGGGAAAAGGGGACAAAAATGGTACCAACCAAATGGACGCAGCTAGAATCATGGAATTCGGTGTATACATTCCTCTGACTGCATAGACACTCAAAATAAAA
>OX377622.1:54287287-54324490 GCA_947397865.1 Polietes domitor | reverse complement strand
AAAAATGGTACCAACCAAATGAACGCAGCTAGAATCATCTAATTCGGTGTATACATTCCTCTGACTGCATAGACATTCAAAATAAAAAGATTTTTTGTACTTTTGTAATTCAATCATGAAGTGAGGTTACTGTGTACGTGAGATAATAGATTTTTAAAATCAATACTTTTGGAATTAAAATAGAATGGAAATTCAACCAACTGTAGCACCCACTATCTTTTAATATTCATTGTATTAAAGCTTTTTGAAATATAAGAAAATATAAGAAAATTACTTTTTTTAATTGACGTGAAGTATTATTTCGATATATAAACGTATTGGTAGCCTTGCCTTAAAAGCGTGGTTTGAAATAATAAAAATATTATATTTATTTATAAAATTATTTTTTCAATATTTGTATTGGATTGGCTATATTAAAAAACTGATATTTTACTGTAATGTTAGTGCACTTCTACGAAAATCCTCAAAGGAATGCAATCCATAGTGGAGGGTATACAAAGTTCGGCCTGACCGAACATAACGCCGTTTTTACTTGTTTCATTATAATTTTTGTACTACAAGTCTAATCACACTCGTAATTAATGTATAATTATAGTATAATTAAATTTATGGTATATCTAAAGGCTACATATGTTACACGTTCACTTAGAAACAATGGCTTAGGAACAGTCTTGGCGACTGGAAGTGGAGAATAAATTAATCTTTTCTATAAAAAATCTCATAACTTCTGCATAGATCTTCTCAATTTTATTAGAAAATAAAACAAGTTACAAAATATTTTGTTCGCTTTTGCACTGACATCCCATATTTGTCAATGTGGAAACCAAAAACCCACGCTTGCTGTTGCCACAGTCAATAATCAACAGCATCAGTATCAGCATAAAATCAACAATCATGGCCACAGGCAAAATGAAATAAATCTCCATTCGTATGTATTTCATATTTTACCACCTCTCCCTCTGTCTCTTTCGCTATCTGGCGGTGTTAGTTGTTTGCCGATTTTCTTGTTTATCTCATTCATCGTTTCCTTTTACCGAACGCGAGAAAGCGAGTTGTCATATTTATGACTGTCATCGCCCAGAGACACTTTAAGGTACGTATTTTTTTCGTTATGAATTTAATAGAAATATTGACAGTGGGTAGCATTGAAAGTGTCCTAAGTGAATTTGTAGTCGGGTAAATATTTGTGATTTAAAAAGTTTACATTGCATTTAGGGCACAAGGACATATCAGTATCTGAGGGCTATTTATTATGGCTGCATCGATGCTTTTTTTAGAAATTCACATAGAAAATATTTTGTACACAATAGTAAAAACAGTAAATAAATAAAATGTATAGCTGTGATAAGCAAATGTAAAAACTTGGTATTTATTGCAATATAATTTCGTTTTACGTATTTCTTTGTCAACAAATAAACTTTGTTAAGCTAAAGAAGTGAAGAGGGCGTGAAGATCAGATCTCTACCATGTAACGCATTCCATAATATTACTGAAAGAGGTTAGAGTTTATCACATTATTGATATTTTTATGTATTCCAAATCGTACCATTTCTATCCCGTTTTGTGCCATTTCAACCCTAAAACTAGGTATATACATATGTGGTGCATATTCGCAATATAAGAGCAATGTACGTAAAAAATTTAGAATACTGAAGGGTGTTAGGTTCGGTTTGTGGCCATATTAAAATCTACGTAGTTACAGTTTTTTTGATACCTCATATAAATATTTCACAATTCTTACAAGATGTCTTTTTTCAAAATGTATGTACTGACTGTTTATATATCTTAACGAAGGTTGCTAAGAACTATCGAACACAAAGTCCGTTGAAATACAAGGATATGTAATGAAATAGTGCCGATAAAATAAATTTATCGTCCAGAAAACTACACTTTTTCTAATAAAGTTATACCATATATGTATAAATCAATAAATAGGTCATTACACGAAAAAAAAACAAGTCAGGAAAGGCTAAATTCGGGCGCGGCCGACTATATGATACACTCCACTTTCTATCCGAATACAATCCAACTCGGTAAAAAAGTGAAAACGGGAAGAATTTTTGTATGCTTCCTAATCATAGGCTAATATGACCTAATCCGATTTGCCAAATCGATAAGAATATTTATATCGGGGCTCTATTCAAACATGGAATAAAGTGACTAACTTTCACAATAAGTTCTTCCAGTTGAAATGTAACGTGTTATGCTCACTTTGAAGAAATTCGGTGAAAATTCGTGGTTTCTGGGGCGAAAGAAGTATATCAAGGAGCGAAATTTGTATGGGAGCTATATGTAAATCTGAACCGATATGACCTATTTTCACCACAGGTGTTCCTAGTTTAAATATAAGTAAGATGTGTTGCCAAATCGGAAGACAATCTGATGGTTTATAGAGTGGAAAAAGTGAAATCGGGAATGAAATTTGAGTGGAAGCTATATATAAATCTGAACCGATCTGATCCATTTGCACCATGGCTGTTTATAGGACAAATATAAGATATTTCGTCTAATTTGAGGAGGATCTTTTAAAATATGTGGTTTCTAGAGCAGAAAAAGTCAAATCGGAAGCGAAATTTTAATGGGAGCTATATAAATCTAAACCGATTTGACCCATATTCACCATTGCTGTTCCTTGTTTAAATATAAGATGTTATGCCTAATCTGAAGACAATCTGGTACAATATGTGGTTTCTAGAGCGGAAAAAGTCAAATCGGGAGCGAAATTTGTATGGGAGCTATATATAAATCTGAACCGATCTAACACATGTTTGCCACCGGTGTTTCTAGTTGAAACATAAAATGTTTTGCCAATTAGGAAGAAAATCTGTTAAGATATGTGGTTTCTAAAGTGAAAAGAGTCAAATCGGGAGTGAAATTCGTATGGGGGCTATATCTAAATCTGAAACGATTTTCTTTAAATTAAATTGCGTTCGTCCTTATCTCGAAAATTTTCGTTGTGCAAAGTTTTATTTGGTTCTGTGTACTGTGATTACAAGAATAGATGGAGAGACAGACGGACATTGCTAAATCGACTCAGAAAGTGATTCTATGTCGATCGGTCTACTTAACAATGGGTCTATCTCGCTTCCTTTTGGGTGTTACAAACAAATGCACAAAGACATAATACTCTCGTGGAGTATATAAAAATGGTACGATACACGCTTCAACGATGCATTGAAATTTTTAAAATTCATGAATGAAAATGATCCGGAATTCCATCGAAAAATCATCTTGACCGATAATGCCCATTTCCACCTGGGTGGCTACGTCAACAAGCAAAATTGTCGCATCTGGGGCTCGGAAAACCCAAGATGCATTGTTGAGAAACCTCTCCATCCTCATCGTGTGACTGTTTGGTGCGATTTATGGTCCGGCGGTGTCATTGGACCATACTTTTTCGAAAATGAGGTTGGATCAGCAGTTACGGTGAATGGATTGCGCATCGAGAGATGATTAATGATTTTTTATGGTCGGAGAATGGATGGTATTGATCTGGAAAACGTTTACTTTCAACAAAACGGCGCCACGTGCCACACAAGCAACGAAACCATTGCTCTTTTACGAGAAAAGTTTCCGGACCGTGCTATCTCTCGAAGAGGTGATCACAATTGGCCACCGAGATCTTGTGGCTTCCTCCTTTGGGGCAACGTGAAAGATAAGGTCTACGCCAACAGCCCAGGGTCGTTTCAAGACCTCAAAGATATAATTTGTGAGGCTATCGAGGACATAGGGCAGCCACTTTGCGATTTGGTTATGGAAAATTTCATGAAAAGGATATGGTCCTGTAAGCGTGGTCGTGGTGGCCGTTTGGCTGATATTGTTTTTCATTATTGACGGCATACCTTCCCCTTTATTATGAAATAAACACCCGATCATTATACTTGTTTTTGATCAAAAAATGACTTTTTTCTTTGAATACCAAAATAACACCTCTTGTTGGAAAACCCTGTATTACCGGTAGATTAGAGGTTATCAACTTTACAAAGAAGTGAAGTAACATATTTTGTGAAAATTGTGATATTTTTAATGCGCATTACTATATTTGTTTACTATTTCAAACAATAAGGCATACTTATGCGTACTGTTTTAAATAAATTGCATTGCTTCATCATTTTAATATTAATAGTCTACTACTATATGTAAATGTTGGAGAAATACTCATACACAGACTAGTGTAATCACTAATTTCATGATTCTAGCTACAGCCGTTTGCGTGGTACCAATTTTATCCCGTTTTGATCCTAAATGTACGAATATCGAAACATATCTTTATTTTTCGTGTCCACGCAGTGATAGCAATACACAATGAATTTCACTATTCTAAATGCAATCGTTATCCCTCTTTTCTAATTGTATCCTTTAAAAGTTCAAGATTTGAAAAATCTCTCTATTTTACGTGTCTATGTAATTATAGGGATGTACACACCGAATTTCATATTTCAATGTGTTGTCGTATCATTGGTACCATTTTTATCGCTTTTGTACCATTTCACCTGCTAATTTTTTTGTACTTTTTGGTGATTACACGTTACTAGAGGAAGGTTTAAGGTTAGGTTTAATGGACCAGAATGCTCTCGCATTCTGTGCACTCGGAGACCCTTTTTGATCCATTGTACTCATCCTTGGTACCTGAAATAGATAATGATTTAAGAGAGTGAGAGAGACAGGTGGTGGAGGGATAGAGGAAAAGCAAAAATGGGGTTATGGTGGTATAGAAGGTATCAAATAAGTATAAGGAGATGGGAAGTCGAGTTTAATTTGACTGTTTAGTCGTCAAGTATTGCTCCTTATTCCTTGTAATTGTTATGACCTATGAGTAAGTCGAGAGTGCCTCTAGGTAGCTCGACTTTGGCATACCTTATGGTTATCATTCTTTCTGATAGGTACCAGATTCAGTATGATCATCAGTGTATATCAAAAGCCACCCATAATCCAATCCAAGCCTTTCGAGAATCTCAGCAGGTCATGGATGGTGCGGGTTGCAATTTCATCAATGTTACTAATTATATAATCTCCTAAGTACTTTTTCCTACGTACACAGAGAGAGGGGCACATACCTAGTATGTGCGCGATCGTCTCAATCTCATCCTCGTCCTCACACAGTCGGCAATAGTCCACAATACCTATGTGCCATCTGCTGAGCCTGCTTCTAATGTTACAGTGCCCTATGTAGATTCCTATGAGCGTACGCAACTCTACTTTGCCTAACTTTAATAAAGTTCTGGTTTTCTGTTTGTCTGCCTCTGGCCAAGTGAACCTAGCAATCCTACCGGTTGATAAATTGATCCATATTAAGTTCATCTTTGCACATTTGCGTGACTCAATCAGTCTATAGAAAACGCCGATCAGTGAGTTTTCGGCCTGCGAGATTTCCATGGATGAACAATTTCTGGCCAGTTCATCTGCTATTTCGTTCCCCCTGATATTGCTATGTCCGGGAACCCAGCAGAGACGGATCACATGATTTCTAAGGTCATCTAGCGAGCGTTTGCAACTCAGTACAAGCTATGATTTGACGTTGTGTGACATGATTGATTTTAGGGCTGCCTGACTCTCTATATAAATGTTTATATCAGTTTCAACCGGAATATCTACTTCCGATAAAAATTCTGCTGCTTTTTTAATTGCAAGGATTTCAGCTTGATAGACGCTACAGTTGTCGCTGAGTCTAAAAGATGCACGTATATGCAGTGATTCAATGTAGAAACCCGCACCTGTGCCTATTTCCATCTTACAGCCATCAGTGTAGACAGCCAAGCCTGTGAATGGCTCGCCATTGTCCCAATCTGCTCTTTTCGGTATAATCATCTGTGGTACTGATGAGAAATCCAGAACCGGTACCATGTAATCGGTGCCTCCACTTAAGGCTGGTACATGAAGACTCTCTATATTTCTTAGAATAATGCTTGCATGAACGTATGGTCTACTCCTCTAGCAGGAAGATTCATTGAGCCCTAAAGCGCTTTTTGCAGCAACCATCTCTGTGAAGTGATAAAGAGATAAATGGTGTCATATTACATCTAGTGCTGCCTGTGTGGTGCTTTTAAGGGCTTCCGTAGTCCTCAATCTAGCTAGTCTATGTGTCTTTGTTAGTTTTGTTAATAGTTTCCGGTTTCTCATAGCACTCCACCAAACTAAACAGCCGTAGGTAGTAATGGGCCTGACTACCGACCGGTAGATCCAGTCGGTTTCAGACCCCAGCTCTTACCTATGGAGTTCCTACACATGTAGAGTGCATTTAGGCCTTTTTTATACCTTTCCTCAGTGTTTCTGATCCAGTTCAGCTTGCTATCTAGAATCGCCCCAAAGTATTTAGCCTCCTGTGAAAGGGGAAGTTCGGTTCCATCCAGTATTGGCTTCCTGAATGGCTCTATGTTATATTTCCTTGTAAAAAGAACTAGTTCAGTTTTCCTAGGATTGATGCCCAGGCCACTGCTACGACCCCATCCCGATAATTTCCTCAGTGCACCCTACATTAAATCGCTGATAGTTGGTAGAAATTTACCCCCTACCATGATGACTACGTCATCGGCATATGCAACTTTGTTAAAATCTTCAGAAGGGGATCTGAGGATACTGTTCACAGCAAGGAGCCACAGAAGAGGGGATAAGACCCCTCCTTGTGGTGTTCCCCTAGAGGAAGATACACAACAAATTTCAAGTGTATAAAAATCAGAAATTAAAAAAAAACAAGTAAGGAAAGGCTAAAGTCGGGCGGGGCCGACTCTATGATACACTCCACTTTCAATCCGAATACAATTTAATTCGGCGAAAAGTGAAAACGGGAAGGATTTTAATATCCTGCAAATGTATGTGTTTGACAAAAAACGTTAAATCGGAAAGGACATTTGTATGGGGGTATATTGAAATCTGGAACGAAATAGGTGAAATATAATATGTATAGTTTGGCCAAAATTGGTTAAACTTTTGGGAGCAACATTTGTATTTGCGCTATATCTAAATCTGAACCGATCTTAGCCCCTTTCACCATAGGTTTTTTCCTTGGATTATAAGCTTTTGTGCCAAATTTAAAGAAAATCGAGTAAAATATGTGGTTTCTAAGGCGGCAAAAGTCAAATCGGGAGCCACATTTGTTTGGGGGGGCTATATATAAATCTGAACCGATCTTACCCAATTTTTGCATAGGTGTTTCTAGTTGGATTATAAGATGTTGTGCCAAATTTAAAGAAAATCGGGTACAATATTTCGTTTCTACAGCGGAAAATGTCAAATCGGGAGCGACATTTGTATGGGGGCTAAATCTCTAAATCTAAATCTCAACCGATCTTACTGAATTTCTGCATAGGTGTTTTTAGTTGAATTGTAAGATGTTGTGTCAAATTTAAAAATATCGGGTACAATATGTCTTTTCTAGAGCGGAAAATGTCAAATCGGGAGCGGCATTTGTATGGGGGCTATATCTAAATGTGAACCGATCATATCCAATTTTTGCATTGGTGTTTCTAGTTGGATCATAAGATGTTGTGCCAAACTTAAAGAAAATCGGGTACAATATGTGGTTTCTAGAGCGGAAGATGTCAAATCGGGAGCGACATTTGTATGGGGGCTATATCTAAATCTGAACCGATTTGCCTCAAATTAAATAGCGTTCGTCCTTGATCCACAAAACTTACTTTTGCCAATTTTTGTTAAGATCGGACTGTAATTGCGACCTGTAATTTGACTACAACAATAGATGGACAGACAGACGGACGGACAGACAGACGGTCAGAAAGACGGACAGACAGACGGACATTGCTAAATCGACTCAGAAAGTGATTCTAAGTCGATCGGTATACTTAACAAAGGGTCTATCTCGCTTCCTTTTGGGTGTTACAAACAAATGCACGCAGACATAATACTCTCGTGGAGTGCATAAAAATTGATTAAATAATCTAAATATTAGAGGTATTTTCAGTCCTTGTTAGGGAACATTTTTTCCCTCTGGGCGATTTCGCCCACTTTCAATCCCAACCGATCTGCAACCATAAGACACGTTTACGGAAAATTTCAACCTTCTAGCTCATATCGTTCGGAAGCTAGCGTGCTAACGGATAGACGGACATGGCTAAATCGTCTTAGAATTTTACCAGCATTTTTGACCCCATCCTAAGGCGGAGGGTATAAAAATCGATTTGGAAGCACTGTGTGACTAACGAACGGACGAGCGGACAGACGGACATTGTTAAATCGAACCAAAAAGTGTTAATAACCGATGGGATAATTTTGTTTCAATTTTGGATGTTACAAATAAATGTACAAATACATAATACCCTAATGGAGGTATTTCAATTATTTGCATAGTGAATGATCTACGCTGATGATTCGTTAAATTCTAAGGCGCTCTCGTTATGTTATGTTACACCTGTATTTTTGTACAGGTAACCAATAGACACAATTTGCTTTAGCGATTGAGCATAGGTGATATAACCTACAGTACCTTAAATTCATACAAATAGTATTTAAAGGCATTTCCTGCTTTAGTGTAACGCCTTTTTGTCCCTGACTGTACACGTGGCACGACTGCCACTGACAGAATTGAATACCTTGCCTTTATAAGTGTATTCGCACTTAAGAGCGAAGGAGCGACCGACCGTCTGTGAAATATCTACCTGTGTTTTCTATGGTAATTTGTCTTCCAACATTTTCGTGGGCTCTCGGTGAGCATTTCCGTTGAATAAAATAATTTTTTAAATTCAATTTTGTGGCATGAACACGAACGCAGGAAAAAACAACGAGAAAACGGCTACTTTTTTATACTTTGCACTGTTCCGTAGGTTTTTGTTGAACGCCCAGGATTTGGTTTTTCTCTCAATCCATCCAGGCAACTTGTTTTTATTTTTATTCTTGGTTTGGTTTCAAACAGTTCCATCAAATCATCTTCACTTCGTTTTGCCAGTTTGAATGGCGGTAATGATTATGTTAATCATAATGATGGCCACGCCGATAGCAACGGCCGCGTAGGCATAGTCGCCCTTCAACCGGTGTTGCTACGGTTGAGGTGATGATTCGCAGCAAAATCTTATTAAAAATTTAATCTAACAAAGAACTCAAGAGTTTGCCATGCCCGTCCCCACCAACGAACGAAACACAAAAACCGAGGGCCATGTTGACACCTAGTTATTTGATTTAATTTGGCGAGAACAGAACAGAACAGAACGTTGCCACCGGTAGTATTGTGTGGCAGTGGCAGAGCAGATGATGTTGCAAGTGAAATGTTCAATTTGTATTCTAATGAATGCGTTGGCAAGGAAAGGAAAGAAACGGAACGAAGCACATCGCAGGTATTCGTATCTCTGTATAATGTCTCAAAATAATTTGACAATTTCCCTGGCAATTCAATTCAAACGTATGCTTAGGGTCTTTTGCAGAAATACTAACTGTACATACGACTACAGTGGAAAATTACGAAACTTAACGAATGGGACATTAATTCTCAAGTACTGGTCACAAATTGTTTTTTTTTTCTATCTTCTTTTAGACACAATTGTTAGGCAATAGGAGGGATGGGTAGTTGGTAAAATTGAATAACACAAGTTGAGTGTGAGCTATCAACGACTGTTGTTATTATAATTTAAATTGATAGGCCTGTCAATGGCAATGTCATTATGGGTGTAATATGATATCGTGCACTTCAGCAGAAGGTCCGCTGTGGCATCTGCTGTCCCTTGTCCTGTTGTATCAATGTCAGCGTCGTTTTCAATTAAATACGGAACGGTGGCCCGGAGCGTTAACACCGAGTTACATTATTTACAAATCTATTTTATGCCGAGTCCACCACATTACCATTTTAATCCCCTTTTCAGCAATTTGGGCCCTAAGAGTATGAAATCATAAAAAAATAATGTTTCATGTACGAAGTCAGAGGATTGTTTACACCAATGTAAATGCATGATCAAGGTTGCAGCCGTTGATAGTATTACTAGGTACCATTTTGATCTTAAAACTCCGAAATTCGAAAGGTCTCTTTATTTTTTTCGTGCACATCGAATTTCATAATTACAGCTGGATACGTTTGTCTGGTACCATTTTTATCCCCTTTCGCCCCACTCGCCCTAAAAGTAAAAATTGCGAAAAATCATTTTATGTTGCATTTCTACACAGTCAGAGCAATGTTCGCACCTAATTTAATGATTCTAGCTACAGTAATTTGGTTGGCACCATTTTTATCCCTTTTTAGCCAAATTGGAACCTAAAAGTACGAATTTTTCGAAAGTCTTTGTATTTTCACATCTATGTAATCAGAGTCAATGTAGGTACCAAATTTCATGTTTCTAGCTGCGGACGTTGGTACAATAACTTGGTACTAAATTTATCCCCATTTTTTCATTTTGATCCTAAATGTACGAATTTTGAAAGATCTTTTTATTTTTCGCTTCCATGACGAATTTCATTATTTTATCTACAACCGTTTGGTACCATTTTTATCCCCTTTCGGTTAATTTGCGCGTAAAAGCAAAAAATTTGCAAAATCACTTTATGTTGCACATCTACTCATATGAATATAGGCGCCAAATGTCATGCTTCTAGCTGCAGGTGTTGGTACAATTATTTGGTACTAAATTTATCCCTATTTTCCATTTTGATCCTAAATGTACGAATTTCGAAATATCTCTTTATCTTTTGTTTACGTGGCGAATTTCATTGTGTAGTTTCATCCTGGCACCATGTTTATCCCCTATTGCCCCACTTCCTCCTAATTTTTTTTTGAAAATTCTTGTATTCTTCTTCTACTTGATTCTAGCTTCTTTCATTGTTGTTACCATTCTAACCCCCTTTTCCCAATTTGGACCTAAAATGTACGAATTTTTGAAAAATCGTTTTATTTTTGTATCTAACAGTCAAAATAATCTCTACACAATATTTCATGTTTCTAGCTGCAGGCATTGGTACAATTACTTGGTTCTAAATTTATCCCTATTTTCCCTTTTGATCCTAAATGTACGAATTTCGAAAGACCTTTATATTTTTCGCTTCCTTGGCGAATTTCATTATTTTATCTACAACTGTTTGGTACCATTTTTATCCCCTTTCGGTCCATTTGCGCGTAAAATCAAAAAATTTCGCAAAATCTTTTTATGTTGCACATCTACTCAGTCAGAGGGATGTTTATAGCAAATTTCATGATTCTAGCTACAGTAGCTTGGTTAGTACCATTTTATCCCTTTTTACCCAAATTGGACTATAAAAGTACGAATTTTTAAATTTCAATTAGCACTTAAGACAAATTGTTCAGTAAATAAGTTATTCAGTAGAACTAAGTCTAAGATAAAGAATGAGGACAAGTCTAATGTTGTTTATAAGATATCATGTAATGGAGACAAGTCCAACATATGCCAAAAGGTATATGTTGGCACTACCAAGACCAAACTTAAAACTAGACTTTCCTCACATAAATCTGACCAAAAAGCTACTGACAGGCCAATAGAGCAAAAAACTGCTCTTGCGGCCCACTGTACTCTGACAGGGCACACGCCGAATTTTAAAGACGTAAAAATACTTGCAGAAGAGAGAAACTATAAACGAAGATTTACTCTCGAAGTATTACATATTATTGACGTTCCCACGGATAAGAGAATAAATTACAAAACAGACACAGAAAACTGTGCGAAAGCTTATCGTCATATTGTACAAAAATACAGACGAAAACAAAACATGACTTTTAGTTGACAATAACTTGTGCAGACGAACAGGACGACGCTAATTATTTTTAATGTAATTATTTGTAAAATTGTTTCGTGATTTTTATAGTTTACATTTGTTATAATTTAAATATGTTTTTGTTTAGTGTTTTTACCCCTGATGATGGTTGACGAAGGCAACCGAAATGTTGGGAAACATAAAATAAAATAAAACAAACAACACCAGTTTTTCTATGGCCTCAAGCTGACAAATACAAAAGAGAATTAATAAAACAAAAGGTCAACAATACACAACATCAATTAATTTTTAAAAATAATTTTACTTCATGTGAATATAGGCGTCAAATTTCATGCTTCTAGCTGCAGGCGTTGGTACAATTACTTGGTACTAAATTTATCCCTATTTTCCACTTTGATCCTAAATGAACGAATTTCGAAATATCTCTTTATCTTTTGTCTACATGGCGAATTTCATTATGTACCATGTTTATCCCCTTTTGCCCCACTTCCTCCTAAATATAAGAATTTCGTAAGATCTCTTTAGTTAGCTGCATCCGTTTGGCTGGTACCATTTTTATCCCCTTTCGGAAACACTTCAACCTAAAAGCATAAATTTCGAAAAATTCCGTTATGTTGCGCTCCTACATAGTCAGAAGAATGTTCATGATTCTAGCTACAGTTGTTCGGTTGGTACCATATTATCCCTTTTTAACCGAAATTGGATCCTAAATGTACGATCTTTGGCAAAATCGTTTTATTTTCGCATCTACTCAATCAGGCGAATGTATATTCTAATTTTCATGATTCTAGATGCAGCCGTTTGGTACCTGGTACATTCGCCTTAGTTCCTTTTGAAACAAGAAAATTAAAAAATTTATGCTGCACGTCTACTCAGCCAGAGGAATGTACACACCATTTTTCATGAATCTAGTTGCAGCCGTTGGTACATTACCTGGTACTATTTTTATAACTTTTTCACCATTTTATCCCAAAAATACGAATTTCCAAAGAAATTGAAAGATCTCTTTATTTTTTACGTACACATCGAATTTCATTATTCAAACTGCATCAATTTGACTTGTACCATTTTTATCCCCTTTCGTCCCACTTCCCCTTAAAGGAACAAATTTCGAAAAATGTCCATAGTATTTTACATCTACGTAATCAAAGGAATGTACACAACCGATTTTATGATTCTAGCTGTAGCCGTTGGCACCATTACTTGGTACCATTTTTATCCCTTTTTCTCATTTTGTTTCTAAAACTAAGAATTTCGAAAATTATCTTTATATTTCTCGTACACACCGAAATTCATTATACCGCCTGCATCAGTTTGACTGATACCATTTTTCCCCCTTTCGTACCGCTTCCCCTTAAAGGTACAAATTTCGAAAAATGTCCTTATATTGAACATCTACTTAATCAGAGGAATGTATACAACCACTTTTATGATTCTAGCTATTGCCGTTCGCACCATTACTTGGTACCATTTTTATCCCTTTTTCTCATTTTGTTTCTAAAACTACGAATTTCGAAAGATCGCCTCATTTTTCTCGTACACACCGAATTTCATTTTTGTAGCTGGTACCATTTTTATCCCCTTTCGTCCCGCTTTACCCTAAAAACAGAAATTTTGAAATATCCCTTTATGTAGCTTATCTACTCAGTTAGAGGAATGTATACAACCAATTTTATTATTCTAGCTATAGCCGTTGGCACCATTACTTGGTACCATTTTTATCCCAATTTGAGCCTAAAACTACAAATTTCGAAAGATCTCTTTATTTTTCTCGTTGCACGTTTAGTATGTTAGATGAATGTACACACAAAATTTTATCATTTCACCTTCAGCCATTTGGTCGGTACCATTTTTATCCCTCTTTTTGCATGTTACCTTTTAAAGTAGAAATTTTTGAAAAATCTTTTTACTTCACGTCCCGTCCCGATTAATGGTACTGTTTCTGACTGTTATCTTTTGATTCGTAACTTTGGTGCCGTTTTATCCCTTTTTCACCCCCTAAAAGCAAAAACTACTTTTTGTACCAAATCAAGTGAATATAATGTAGAAACCTTCAAAAGATGTACTAAAACGATCTATATATTTTGGTTTATGGGGGTATTTTAAGTCCTTTTAAGGGTAAAAAATTCTCCCTTGACCAATTTCTCCCGTTTGAAGTTAGACTATTTTGGGTAATTTTATACGGTCTCAGGTCTATATTTCAAGTTGTTACATACAGAATGACAAAATTGGTTTACTCCCATCCTATTGGGAAGGGTATCAAAAGTCGGCTGGATTTAAGTAAATATCTACCAAAATTATGGAAATTGATGTTTGCATGGCAGCCAAAAAATACCATCCTATTGGGAAGGGTATCAAAAGTCAGCTAAATTTAAGTAAATACCTACCAAAATTAATGAAATTTATGTTTGTATGACAACCAAAAAAACTTGGCAAAAACGGTCTAATTGACTAATTGCCTAAACCCCTCAAAGCCATCCTTATAGCAGAAACTTTTGAATTTTCTGTTTAAAAATTACGATTTTTTAAAGAGTTTGTCAAAAATGCCACTTAATGAAAGCGGCTATTCGCCCAACAAATTCACACTACTAACCCACAAAACCCAGCAGTCAACTACACAAACTCAAATATTTATGCAATTTTAAACTTTGTAATTCTTTATGATTGTTTGGTAATTGCCATTAAATGTTTCTCTGACGGCAATTTAATCTCTTTTTATTTAAGCCACAAAAATTCGTAAAATGAACAAAGAAAGCTCTCCAAATAAATGTGCATAAATTGATTTGGAATTACCTAAAAGTGATATTGTTGAATCGTTCATCATCATCACCAGCTTCGTACTTATAAGCACCATTTAATTATGATGTCATCCAAGGCTTACCTGAAATCAAAGAAATAAGTGAAGGATAGAGAAAATTGTCATTGTAGTGTAGTGCAGATAGGAATGGTTAATTAATATTGTTTGGAAATTGTTTTGACTTTAACATTTAAACGGGCTCGCAATCTGGCATCAAATGTCATTTTCTCATAAATCACACAATACGTCTGCTCTATGATTTATGGCATTTGCCGCTTTCTAAAGCCAATGATGTATGAACTCATTTAAGGAAATGTAACGAACGAACGAACGCAAAAAATGTATACAAAGTAATGACGTCACAGCAACATGTAATATCTGGCGGCCTGGCCTTTAAGTTTTGTAATTTATGGGCTGAATGTTTTTCTTTTTTTTTTTTTGAAGATGCTTCTTTCGCTGCTGACAACACAAAATGTTGTCATACGTCCCGATTTTCATCTGAATATTAAAATAATAGCATCTCAAATGTCATCAGTGGTACGGTGGAATGTTGTGTATATGTTTGCAATTCACCTTGAATGAGTTGCTTTAGTCGTGAGTTTTTTCCCACTCAGCTGAGGAATTATATCGATTACAAAAAATTAACAACAAATTGTAGGCGACAGCAATTGTCTCCATCTAAAGGATGGGGCTAATATCAAGCAATCAGAAGGTGATGTATACTAATGAAATTCACAATAATGTAATGATAATAATCTAAGGATACACCTTTTTATACCCTCCACCTCCAGGATGGGGATATACTAACTTTGTCACTCCGTTTGTAACACATTGAAATATCGACAGAATGTATATATATTCTTGATCGTCATAAAGTTCTAAGAAGATCTAGCCATGTCCGTCTGTCCATCTGTTGAAAGCACGCTAGCATCTAAACGAAAGGAGCTAGGACGTCCAAATTTTTCATTAGTACATCGTAGAGTCGTAAATCGGTTGGGATTGAAACTGGGCGAAATTGGTCCAAAGGGAACAAGTAAGGAAAGGCTAAAGTCGAGCGGGGCCGACTCTATGATACACTCCACTTTCTATCCGAATACAATTCAATTTGGTGAAAAAGTGAAAACGGGATGGTTTTTTGTATGTGTATGTGTTTGACAAAAAAATGTTAACTCGGAAAAGACATTTGTATGAGGATATGTTGAAACCTGGTACGAAATAGGTGAAATATAAAATGTATAGTTTGGCCAAAATCGGTTCAACTTTTGGGAGCAACATTTGTATTTGGGCTATATTTAAATCTGAACCGATCTTACCCACTTTCACCATAGTTTTGTTTAGTTAGATTATAAGATATTGTGCCAAATTTAAAGATAATCAAGCACAATATGTGGCTTTTAAAGCGCCAAAAGTCAAATCGGGAGCGACATTTGTATGGGGGCTATATCTAAATCTGAACTGATCTTACCCAATTTCTGCATAGGTGTTTCTAGTTGGATTATAAGATATTGTGCCAAATTTGAAGAAAATCGGGTACAATATGTGGGTTCTAGAGCAGAAAATGTCAAATCGGGAGCGACATTTGTATGGGGGCTATATATAAATCTGAACCGATCTTACCCAATTTCTGCATAGGTGTTTCTAGTTGGATTATAAGATGTTGTGACAAATTTAAAGAAAATCGGGTACAATATGTGGCTTTTAAAGCGCCAAAAGTCAAATAGGGAGCGACATTTGTATGGGGGCTATATCTAAATCTGAACTGATCTTACCCAATTTCTGCATAGGTGTTTCTAGTTGGATTATAAGATATTGTGCCAAATTTAAAGAAAATCGGGTACAATATGTGGGTTCTAGAGCAGAAAAATTCAAATCGGGAGGGAAATTTGTATGGGCGCTATATCTAAATCTGAACCGTCAAATCGGTGTGTACATTCCTCTAACTGAGTAGATACATAATATAAAAATTCGTACTTTTTCGTAAAATGTGAATGGAGGGATGAAAATGGTACCGACCAAACGACTGCACCCAGAATAATGAAAATCGATGTACACATCCCTCTGATAGCGTAGACAACACGTAAAGTAAAGAGATTTTTTGAAATTCGTACTTTTTGGGGTTAAAATGGAAAAAAGGGATAAAAATTGTACCAAACAAATGGCGGCTGCTAGAGTCATGCAATTTAGAGTATACATTCCTCTGACTTCATAGACACGAAAAATAAGAAGGTTTTTCCAAATTCGTACTTTAAAGGGATACAATCGGAACAGAGGGATAAAAATGGTACCCACTAAACGGCTACATCTAAAGGGTCCGCCAAATAACTTTTTTTTTGAAAATGCTATAAAAAAACTACTGAATATTTTCTCAAATTTCTTTTTTTATTTGAAAGTACAGTCCTTCCGGTTAATAATGGAAAATAATTTCATTCAAATGGCTGCCTCGGCTGGCCATGCAGTAGCCTACACGATCGGTCCAATTTTTAAGCACATTATCGATTGTGTGCAGCTGTATTTCACCAATGGCTTCACGAATATTGTCCTTTAAAGCGTCAATTGTCTCTGGCTTGTCGGCGTAACACTTATCTTTGACGGCACCCCACAAATCATAGTCCTACGGTGTCAAATCGCAGCTCCGAGGTGGCTTACGGCAAACAAACGACAAACGGCTGATAATGCGATCTTCAAAAACAGGGCGCAAAACATCGAGTGTAGCTTCGGCTGCGTGGCACGTAGCGCCGTGCTGTTGAAACCAAATGTTGCCAATATCCTCCTCTTCAATTTTTGTGAACAAAAATTCGTTCAACATGGCCCGATAACAACCGCCATTGACTGTAACGGCCACTCCTTGCTCAATTTCGAAGAAAAATGGCCCAATTATGCCTCTGGACCAAAATCCGCACCAAACAGTGACACGTTTGGGTGTATCGGCTTTTCAATGTATGCGTGCGGGTTTTCTGTACCCCAAATGCGACAATTTGGCTTGTTTACATACCCGCCAAGATCAAAATGAGCTTCATCTGAAAAGATGATTTTTTGGGCAAAATCGGCATCTTCTGTAAGTCGATCGCAGGCACACTTAGCGAAGCGAAAACGCATTGGATGGTCAGTTGGCTTCAACTCCTGAACCAATTGGACTTTGTACGGCGTCATACCAAGGTCTTTATGCAAAATTCGTCTCAATGATGTCTCCGAAATGTTCAATTGTTGAGAACGGCGGTGAATTGATGTTGATGGCACTTCACGCACACTTTCTGCCACAGCAATAATATTCTCGGGTGTACGCACTGTTTTTGGCTTTTCACGATTTGGTTTATCGATGAGGATGCGAACATACGGAGCTGATGGTGCTTCTCTTCTTGCAAAATCCGTACGCAATTTTCGCACACATTCTGCAACATTACCATGATTTTCAAGCGTTGTTCAAGCGTATACACAACCATATTCGTTCAGCGGAAGGATAAAACTAATTATCTGTCAAATCAGACATGAGCTAAGTGTTACCGATCACGAAATAATCACTAGTTGAAAAAAAAAACGTTAGATGGCGGACCCTTTAGAATGATGAAATTCCCTCTAATTGCTCATGTAAAACAAAAAAGATTTTCGAAAGTCGTACTTTTAAAGGGGTGATAAAAAGGGGATACAAATGGTACCAAACAAATGACCGGACTTAGAATCATGGCATTCGGTGTATAGATTCCTCTGACTTCATAGACTCGAAAAAATAAAACGATTTTTCCAAATTCGTACTTTTACGACAAAAATGGGTAGAATCATGAAGTTTGGTTATCTTGTATTGTGTAAGTGGGAGATAATGTATTATCAAAACTAATACTGTTGGTATTAAAATAGAATCGAAATAGAACCATATTTAAGCTTTTTGAAGATTACGGCCTTATATTTACTTTTTGAATTGACTTCACTTGTCTTATAAGAATCGTCTAAAATAGTTAAAATTTATATTTATTTATAAAATTACTTTTTCAATATTTTTAGTTGTTTTGGTTTGGCTACATTAAACATTTTCCTGTTGTCACTGCACTTCTACAAAAATCTATAACGTCAGTGGGTTGCAAACCATGGTCGAGGGTATATAAAGTTCCGAACTTAACGCCGTTTTTTACTTGTTATAAAATACTAACACCAAATTCTTAAAAGTTTTCAGTTGTAATTTAAAAAAATCAAAAAATAATAAAAACCTAAAATTAATCGACCAATAAGTTACTTTTAGGCAAGAATCAAATTTTAAATTTAAAATGCCCTCAAGGGTCTATTAATTAATTCAGAGAAATTAATATATTAATTCAGAGAAAAATTTGTACAAAAGTGCAACATAAAAAAATTTAAGCGGAAGACATAAAAGCGCAGACGGCTTGAGCTAGAAACGAAAATTATGCATACCATCATTAAACAATCAAAATTTTATTTGCGTGGAGAGACTGGAATTTTTTTCATTAGTATGGAACGCGACACAGCATATTACACGTAAGGTTTTGACCAAAATATGCCCATGTAATCTGTAATCATTTTATATATCTGTTTTTAATAAATTGCTTGCTTCATTAGTAAACAACCATTTATAGGTCGGACAACCCAAATAGTCATCTATCATCCATATGAAAATAATGCTTAACCTATTAACCCAAAAATGTACTGGGTGGCAAAGAAGAAGGCAACAAAATGAATCATGGCATATGTTCCTCTGTTTCAAAACATCCCGAAAATGATTCGATCTCTAAAAAATATTTACTTTAAATTAGGGTTTGGGGTTTCCCGGACTTTTTTTATTTCACGGGAAAACGGGAATGAAAAGAGAAAATATAATTTATTTTAGGTATGTCCAATATTATTAAAAATGTCAACATTTATTAAATGGTGAGCTTTTTTAGCCTATTAACGCCCATTATACACGTCCGTGTAAACTATTTCAAAGTTTTTTACTTTTTTGATAACTTTTAATATGAATGTAATTCCTGATTATTAAACCGTAGACCTGTTCGATTGGTCTTACTAGCTTATTTTTTTATGGAATTTACTCGCTTAACAAGAAAGTAGCTTACTACTCTCATAGTGTTGCCGTCAGATTTTTCTTGTTGATTCGTTTAAGAAAAAACCAATGGATAAAAATGTTGCCACCTTATCAAGTCTCTTGATTGTAAGTGACCGGGAAGAACAAAACAATATAATAGGCCTGTTCGCGACATTTAGCGACATTTATATGGGGGCTATATCTAAATCTGAACCGATCTTACCCAATTTCTGCATAGGTGTTTCTAGTAAGATTATAAGATGTTGTGCCAAATTTAAAGAAAATCGAGTACAATATGTGGTTTCTACAGAGGAAAATGTCAAATCGGGAACGACATTTGTATGGGGGCTATATCTAAATCTGAACCGATTTGACCTATTTTCACCGTAGATGTTCTTAGTTTAAATATAAGATGTTTTGCCAAATTTGAAGACAATCTGATACAATATGTGGTATCTAGAGCGGAAAAAGTTAAATCGGGAGCGAAATTTGTATGGTAGCTATATATAAATCTGAACCGATCTGACCGATATTCACCATGGGTGTTTCTAGTGGAAATATAAGATGTTTTACCTAATCTGAAGACAATCTGATACATTATGTGGTCTCTAGAGCGGAAAAAGTCAAATCGGGAGAGAAATTTGTATGGGAGCTATATATAAATCTGAACCGATCTAACACATTTTTACCACAGGTGTTTCTAGTTACAATATAAGATGTTTTGCCAATTTTGAAGAAAATTTGTTGTAATATGTGGTATCTAGAGTGAAAAGAGTCAAATCGGGAGTGAAATTCGTATTGGGGCTATATCTAAATCTGAACCGATTTTCTTCAAATTAAATAGCGTTCGTCCTTATCCCGAAACACATCGTTGTGCAACGTTTCATTTGGTTCTGTCTACAATTGCGACCTGTATCGTGATTACAAGAATAGATGGACGGACGGACGGACAGACAGACAGACAGACGGAAATTGCTAAATCGACTCAGAAAGTGATTCTAAGACGATCGGTATAATTAACAATGGGTCTATCTCGTTTCCTTTTAGGTGTTACAAACAAATGCACAAAGACATAATACTCTCGTGGAGTGTATAAAAATGTGGCACCACCTTACTCGGTAACTAAGAGAGTAGTAAGCTACTTTCTTGTTAAGCGAGTAAATTCTATACAAATATTAAGCTAGTAAGGCCTAATAATAATCTAAAAATAAATAGTTTTTATTATTGTAGTAATAAATAAATTTGGCGTTGATAGGTTAGAATATTGACACAAACTTTGCACAACGATGTTTTTCGGGATAAGGACGAACGCTATTTAATTTGAAGAAAATCGGTTCAGATTTAGATATAGCCCCCATACGAATTTCACTCCGATTTGACTCTTTTCACTCTAGATACCACATATTACAACAGATTTTCTTTAAAATTGTCAAAACATCTTATATTGTAACTAGAAACACCTGTGCTAAAAATGTGTTAGATCGGTTCAGATTTATATATAGCTCCCATACAAATTTCTCTCCCGATTTGACTTTTTCCGCTCTAGAGACCACATATTGTATCAGATTGTCTTCAGATTTGGTAAAACATCTTATAATTCCACTAGAAACACCCATGGTGAATATCGGTCAGATCGGTTCAGATTTATATATAGCTCCCATACAAATTTCGCTCCCGATTTGACTTTTTCCGCTCTAGAAACCACATATTGTATCAGATTGTCTTCAGATTTGGCAAAACATCTTATATTTAAACTAAGAACATCTATGGTGAAAATCGGTTCAGATTTAGATATAGCCCCCATACAAATGTCGTTCCCGATTTGACATTTTCCTCTGTAGAAACCACATATTGTACTCGAGTTTCTTTAAATTTGGCACAACATCTTATAATCTTACTAGAAACACCTATGCTGAAAATGGGTAAGATCGGTTCAGATTTAGATATAGCCCCCATATAAATGTCGCTCCGGATTTGACTTTTACCGCTTTAAAAGCTACATATTGTGCTCGATTGTCTTTAAATTTCGCACAACATCTTATAATCTAACTAAACAAAACTATGGTGAAAGTGGGTAAGATCGGTTCAGATTTAAATATAGCCCAAATTCAAATGTTGCTCCCATATGTTTAACCGATTTTGGCCAAACTATACATTTTATATTTCACCTATTTCGTTCCAGGTTTCAATATATCCTCATACAAATGTCCTTTACGATATAAAATTTTTTGTCAAACACATACATTTACAGGATACAAAAAACCTTCCCGTTTTCACTTTTTCACCGAATTGAATTGTATTCGGATTGAAAGTGGAGTGTATCATAGAGTCGGCCCCGCCCGACTTTAGCCTTTCCTTACTGGTTCATTTTACAAATATTTTACTCTAGACTAATCGTCAGAATTAAAGGCGTCATAAAATTGGACATTAAAATCGCAGATACAAGTGACTTACACCTACACTAGATTCAAAATTAAAAAATGATTAAGTAAATAAATAACTCGGAGAATGTTATGACGTAATTTATTTAGAAGATTCATACATACAAATTTACAGAAACAAAGTAAACTATTCTAAAATGTAAAAGCAATATAAAAAAAATAATATTAAGTAAATAAATTCATAAAAAAATAAAAATAACATTGAAATAGTCCAGTCATTAATTCTTACAAAGGGTTATTTAAAAATACCGTAGGATATATTTCTATTCATATTTAATTTCTCTTGAAAATGTCTAGATAAAAATTTTCAATTTTATCCCAATTTCTAACAATTTCTTACTGATTTCATATGTAAAGTAAATTGTTATTTAAGAAGATTTTCGCCTTTTATAACGTCGATTCTTCTAGGAAAACAAGAAGTTTAAAGTTTAACCGACACGAGGCTTTAAGTATCCATAGTATGATATTTGTTTCACAATAATGATAATGAAAATATACTCACAAAAAGTTTGTCTTCCACCAGCTGGGTTTCGCAAAAAATGGCTACTTAACGAATTTAAAAAGCTCTGTTTGTAGTAATAACCAAATATCGATTATTATTGTCAGTAATGCAAATATATGAATCTATATAAATTTCCAATTTATATAGTAAATCTAAATTAATACTCAAAATAATCAATAAAATATTTTTTTTTAATATTCCCGGGAAATTAAATTTTTTTCCCGGGAATTCCCGCCCAAATTTTTCCGGGAATTCCCGGACCCCAAACCCTACTTTAAATACATAACTTGCAAATAAAAAATGTTATATTTGTTGTTTTTTTTTTAATTTTTAAGGGTTGGGCCAAACAAAACTGCGTGTACAATACACGTTATGTTTTAAATCACAAATGATATAGAATGATTTAATATTTTATTTACTTATCACTTGATTTTATTTCGAAAATTTTTAATAGCAACATTGTTTTCGAATTTAAAATGGTTAAAAAATATTTAAAGCACTTAAAGATTTTTTTAGAATTTTCTCTATTGTGGTTGGCCCCGAGGGGGTTAATTATTTTACATTTTCTCTACAATTTTGTCTATACTCACCTACCCTCTAGCAAGTCCAGTCTTCTTGAGGCCCCATCCAAAAAAGAAATATAAAAATAGTGAAAAATTGGGACTACACAGTGGGAGCTGGCGTGGCCACTGCAGGTTTCAAATGTTAGAACAGGTCCTACCCAAAAAGACATATTACTATATCCTAAAAATTAAAATAACCTTAGGATAAAATTCCTGATTTTCGAACCGCCCTAGTTAGTGTCTATAATTTCACTTTTTTTGAAAATCGGAAATTGCAGTTTTATGTCTCTTATTCAGATGCACGAATATGCACAATAGTAAACGTTGTCCAGATCAATACCCTCCAATCTCCGACCATAAAAAATCATTAATCATCTCTCGATAGCGCAATCCATTCACCGTAACTGTTGATCCAAACTCATTTTCGAAAAAGTAAGGTCCAATGACTCAACCAACCCTAAACCGCACCAAACAGTCATACGATGAGGATGGAGAGGCTTCTCAACAATAACTCTCCGAGCCCCAGAAGCGACAATTTTGCTTGTTGACGTAGCCACCGAGGTGGAAATGGGCCTTATCAGTCATGATGATTTTTCGATGGAATTCCGGATCATTTTCATTCATGAATTTTAATAATTTCAATGCGCTGTTGAAGCGTGTATCGTTCCATTTTTAGTAATGGCGTAGTTTCTACTTGTCAAATGTCGAAGAAGAAAAGCTTCAAAAGTGACAGCTACCAAAATACTGGTTGATTCATAATAACACCTTTGTTTGGAAAACCCTGTACTATAAAATATCGATTTCGGTCTCCATTCAGTATTTTCCAACACGGGCTTTTTCCTGCCGGTCTGGTTTGACATCCGGCCGCCCATTCGCTGTCACTCCGTCTGCACCTCTATCTGCCTGTTTTTAATCGAAACTATTAAAGATTCAGGACAGCCTATCCTTGGTAGGAAAATTATAATTTTTATTCTGTTTTCATCGAACTCATTTCGACTAATTTAATGGATTTTTACAAGAACGCCCATTCCCCTGCCAGCTGATTGGTAAACAATGAAATCCTTTTGCCATGAAATATTCATTATGGAAGGATGGACGGGAAAGCGGAGGGAGACAAAGCATTTGTTGCCATAAATAATGAAGGAAATGCCAAGCAATAAATCACCAAATCAACAGTCAAACTGTGGACGAACAGTCCGGTCGTTGGACAAAATTTCATGTACATATCTTATGAGATGTCATTTATAAATCACATCTTAAGAGTCAACTTTAATTATTGCACATTGACAGGAGAAATGCTGACCATTTAAACACTAAGCAAAGCTAGTAAATTTAGGTAAACAAAATTAAAGAGAAATTTTATGTATTTCTAAACAGATATTTAACAATGCCATACACATTGAGAGCTATATTTAATAATCTTTTGGGGACTTTTTGTAAAAGAATGGAATATTCCCATTCGCATGCAAATTATCATCAAGGGCATGAGGTTGAAAAGGGAAAGCGAAAGGCATATGAATTAAATTGATAGCTAATCAGACTGTTCACATGATAGGCAGCTACTTCGGTATTCTCATGTTAATTTTATTCAAAATTTGCTAAATGTCACCAATGAAGTGAAACCTACTATACAATAACAAAAGATTCACTAGTCGACCAGTGGAATATATCCAACAAATTTAATTAACATTGATTTAATTCTTCACCTCCAACAGAAATCCCACTGGACACCATGACGTATAAGTCATATTTTAAATTAAATATTAAGTATACGTCCACCGTACATCATTAAATGAATTTTGTGTTGGTTTTTCTGTAAGACTCACTAATATCATTTAGATTTATATTTATACATATATAAGCCGCATTTAAGTCCTAAATAAATGTTCGTATTGCTTTCTAATTAACCAGTTGCTCAAACAACATATAAACGTTGCCAGATTTCATGGCACTTACTGGAATGTTGCCTGGTTTTGGCCACCAAAAAACGAAACAATTTTATTGTTTATTTACACACACACCGACAACAGCAACACTACAAACTGTACGAAATAAAATGCTTAATGTCTGAAAGAAGAAGCGTCACAATAAAAGTGGAATTAAGTTTAAGGTAACCAGGCCCCCCTAATCGTACACAGCAGTATTGTGTTCATGACCTTTAATTTGCATTAAAGGTCATTAGAGAATAGCCACCCGGAATGAAAGCGAAAGAGAAACACATTACCGGGGAAATATGTCGTGGCGGCCATTAAAAGTAATGCGGCAATGCAAGGCAGCAGTAACAACAATATCGTTAAAATATCGAAATATTAATCGATTGGTGTTGCTTGGTTGGTTGATTGGTCGTTAACATTACAAACAAAATGAGCAACCGTAGCTATAAACATGAACATGAAATGAACACCTCTGGCATTGGCATTGGCACTGGCTACCAAAGTACACTAGAGGCAACTAAACGGCTGCCAACCCCTGTTGCGAAAAGTTCAAATAACCGGATACAGGGAAGAGGTGTGTCACCTGATGATTACGTTTTAGAGAAATAAATATCTTTTAGATTTGTATAATCGCGCGGAAATGTTAAAGTAAATGACATTTACTAAAAAGGTTACAAAATTGACACATTTCACATTTGCGGAGGGGGAAGATATTTTTGTTCCTTGAAATTTGTCGTCAGGTCTCTGTGGCACAAGAATTAAATTATCTGTAGGTGATTTAAGAAGGCCAAATGCTAATATTTCAAAAGGGTATTCAATTATTATATATCCGAAAAAGATAGAGTGCTTTCTATTATTTTAGCCGTTTTGTTACACTGAGTTCTTCAACAAAGTGTGGATTTACATTCCTTTATCCACCTAAAAATAACGCCCCTTTCGATTATAAAAATATCATGTATAGCTTTTCCAGAGGTGCTCTAAGTCTGTGACATCCAACATGCTATATCTGCTAAATATCATTTTTAGAAGTACTTTCAAGATATTTTAATATTTCGTTCTTTATTCTTTTGGCAATGGATCCATGACCCAATCATTTATTGTCCGAAAGTAATGGCAGAACTGTCTGATTTAATAACCTTTGAATGTATAATTATCCTATAAAAAGCTTGATTTTATATACATCCCAATATATAGAGAAAAATTGTCAATATAAATGTAAACATATCGAGCTAAAAACAAACAAGTAAAGAAGGCTAAAGTCGGAAGTAAGAAAAGGCTTTCCTTACTTGATACAGGGTTTTCCAATAAGAGGTGTTATTTTGGGTTTCAAAGAAAAAATGCCATTTTTTGAGATAAATGATCGGATGTTTCTTTCATAATAAAGAGGAAGGTATGCCGTTAATAATGGAAAACAACATCAGCCAAATGGCCACCACGACCACGCATACAGGACCATATCCTTTTCATGAAATTTTCCATAACTAAATCGCGAAGTGGCTGCCCTATGTCCTCGATAGCCTCGCGAATTCTATCTTTGAGGTGGCCCAAAACGAAGAGGTCGCAAGGTGTTAAATCACAAGATCTCGGTGGCCAATTGTGATCACCTCTTCGAGAGATAACACGGTCCGGAAACTTTTCCCGTAAAAGAGCAATGTTGCTTGTGTGGCACGTATCGCCGTCTTGTTGGAAATAAACTTTGTCCAGATCAATACCATCCAACTCCGACCATAAAAAATCATTAATCATCTCTCCATTCACCGTAACTGTTGATCCAACTTCATTTTCGAAAAAGTAAGGACCATAAACCGCACCAATCAGTCACACGATGCGGATGGAGAGGCTTCTCAACAATAACTCATGGGTTTTCCGAGCCCCGGATGTGACAATTTTGCTTGTTGACGTAGCCACCGAGGTGGAAATGGGCCTCGTCAGTCAAGATGATTTTTCGATGGAATTCCGGATCATTTTCATTCATCTGAAGGACCTAATTTCAATCCGTTGTTGAAGCTTGTATCGTACCATATTTAGTAATGGCGTAGTATGTACTTGTCAAATGTCAAAGAATAAAAGCTTCAAAAGTGACAGCTATCGAAATACCAGGTGATTCAAAATAACACCTCTTGTTGGAAAAACCTATATAACATGATCTGCAAAATTTTATCAAGATCCAATGTTAGGTATGGGTTCTACAGTAATAACAGTAAAAAGCAAGTAAACACGGCGGTAAGTTCGGCCGGGCCAAACTTAATATACCCTCCACCATGGATTACAATCCACAGAGGCTGTAGATTTTCGTAGAAGTGCAGTAATATTACAGGAAAATATAATTTTTTTAATAAAGGGTGATATTTTAAAAGCTATAGGAAAGTTTTTCAAAAAAAAAACACATAAAATTCAGAAAAATGCATGAAATCTTTATTTGAATCGATGGTACGGACCATATAATTAAATGTTTGAAGATTATTTCATGCAAATGTTGACCTTGAAAATGGTCCTCAAATGGTCCATCCGCTTAGTCCAAATTTTGGCATTTCCACGTTTTTTAGTAACAGAGGCTCAATTGCTGCGAACGGCGACGAATCGATAATTGATGGTCATCATTAACACTGGCCGATACAGCTGCGATATTTTCTTCAGTTCGCACTCTATGTACGCGTGTTGGTGCTTTAATGTCCAACAATGTACATTTGATGCGGAATTTAGTCACAATAGTCCGAATAGCCGCTTCAGTGGGTCGATTAAACTGACCATAAGAAGGAAGCGCGCGATGAACTTTCTTAACAGAGCACGCATTTCGATAATAAAATTCAATAATTTGCAAGCGTTGTTCGTTTGTAAGACGATTCATGGTTAAATTATAGACCAAACTGAAGATGTTTGACAGTGAAACAAAACACGAAACGTGCGTCAGCTGTTTAAACCAGTGTTGCCAAAAAGATAATAGCTAAGAAATCACCCATTATAACCAACCTAAAACAATAAAATATTGGAAAAATAATTTTATAAATAAATATAATATTTTTTTATTTCAAACCAAACTATATATATCGAAATAATACTTCAAGTAAGTTCAAAAAATAAATATTCTTATATATATATATTCAAAAAAAAAACATAAATATCATAAATATTGGTAGATTGTGGGGGCTACAGTTAGGTGTATTTCCATTCTATTTTAATTCTAAAACTAAAACTTTTGAAAATCCATTATCTCACGTACATAGTGCAATATAAACTAACTTCACGATTCAATCAATTTTTGCCGTAAAAGTAAAAAACGAAAATGGAAAAATATTTTTATTATTTATGGCGCGTCTATTTCATGACTCTAGCTGCGTTCATTCGGTTTGTACCATTTTTATCCCCTTTTTTCCTATTTTACCCCCTTTAGAGTACGACTTTCTAAAATCTCTTTATTTCACGTGCTTACGCTATCCTAGGAATGTATACACCGAATTTCATCTTTCTAGTAAATCGATTAGTTGGTACTATTTTTATCCCTCTGTACCCATTGTACCCCTTGAAAGTACGAATTTGGAAAAATGCTTTTTTTGCGTGTCTATGCAGTCAGAGGAATGTATATTCCGAATTTCATGACTCTAGCTGCAGTCATTTGGTTGGTACTATTTTTATCCCCATTTTCCATTTTAACCACAAAAAGTACGAATTTCAAAAAATCCCTCTACGCAATTAACAAAAAACAGAAGGGACGATCATTACTTTGGCAGGAGTGGCCACCACCTTAAGACGATCGGTCAATTGAAGTGAGTCAATGCAACGCAAGATTTCATCTACATTGTGACCGGTTGACATGGGATAGAACATGGAGAGGTGCACCTTGTGATCGGAGCTAATGATGAACAGAGCATGTATGGCCTTGCCGATTTCGGGATCTTTGCGCTGATCTTCATCCAGCATTCCAAATTGCACCGCCAATTCACGAATGGGATCGACAATGATAGGATAAGGAAAGTCGCCGGGAATGTCCAGGCAATTGGACTTGATATCGTTCACCCAATCCACATGAGACTTCAGCTGTTCCACGGAATGGGCCAGGCACTTGGTGTTGCGCTTTGCGAATTCGAGGGCATGGACAGCAATACGACCCAACTCAGTTGTGCAAACAGGTGTGAAATCTGCAGGGTGGGAAAACAAAACGACCTAGATTCTCCTTGCCAATCGTAGAACTGAATAGGACTTTAAAAATTGGCACTGTTGTTCCGAAACGCATTTTGTTTTTTTTTTTTTACTTTGTATACCCTACACCACTTCGTGGACTAGGGTATTATAAGTTAGTTTTCCGCCAAATGCTTGTAACACCAAGAAATAATCGAGCTAGACCTTTAAGTATACAGATCGGCTTAGAATCACCAGCTGAATCGATTTAACGATGTCTGTCTGTCCGTCCGTCTGCTGTCCATCTAAGCTTGTTCGCACTCTACAGGTCGCAATTGTTGCCCGATTATCATGAAATTTGGCAGAAGTTACTTTTTTGGGCCAAGGAATTTTGGAGGAAATCGGTTCAGATTTAGATATCCCCCATACAAATGTTGCTCCCGATTTGACTTTTTCCGCTCTCAAATCCACATATTGTACCCGATTTTCTTTAAAATTGGCACAACATTTTATAATCGAACTAGAAACACCTATGCTGAAAGTAGGTAAGATCGGTTCAGATTTAGATATAGCCCCCATACAAATGTCGCTCCCGAATGTTTAACCGATTTTGGCCAAAATATTCATATTATATTTTACCAAAATTCATGGTGAAAGCGGGTCACATCGTTCCAGGTTTCAATATACCCCATACAAATATCCTTTCCGATTTAACATTTTTTGTCAAACACATACATTTACATGATTCAAAAATCCTTCCCGATTTCACTTTTTTACCGAATTGAATTGTAATAACATAGAAAGTGGGGTTTATCATATAGTCAGTTTCCCCTTTAAATGCCCGTCCGATTCATCCTATTACCGCTGTATAATCTGTATTTGTCATTGGATCTTGATCAACTTCTCCAGATCATGTTATATTTACTTTACTCGGAATATGTGCTGGAAATTTGGATCAATTGCTTTATTATTTACCATATTCATTAAATTTTACTAAAGATGAATTTATAGTAACTGTATAATTTATATGAACTATATAAAATTTGAAAAATTTGAATATGCATATGAGAGAGGCTGTTCAAAAATGCACTTAAACAACGTGGATTAGTAGTTATTTCATAGTTAGTTAATTCATTTATCTCCAGAAATGAGTCCAATTAAAATTAGCCCATGAAACACATAGTCCAGTCCTTAGTCAGTTTTGTTCAGCAAGTGGTCAACGTTTCCTGGAACCATTTGCATCATTTAATTTATTGTGTCCATAAAAGGGCAATCTGTTAAAATTAAGTACAATTCAGCTGTTAGTTAAGCAATCGTCCGGACAATGACAAACAAAAACAACAGTAAAAGCGAATGAAACTGCCTGTACGTCACACATGATTATAGGGTGACATATGTACAATTAACATACACATATACCGTATGTCTGTGGTATATGGTTTTCGGATCTGTAATTAAATTTCTGCGTAATGTTTACACAGCAATTTACATACATAAGTAAATGGGGATATTTGTAGTTGTTAATCTACACGAACTAATGAAGTGTAATATGCTGGAGTCTACAGTCGCACAGTGGGTCTATCAAAATAAAATTTGAGCTTATAAATTGGCGGCAAAGAATATTGAATTATCTTTTCAACGAAATGACAAGGCAAACTGTGAACAATTGATAATAGTTTTGCCACCTTTAAACGAATGTCCTTTATGAGGACGTCTTAACGATCTAGACAATAAATCTACTATTGACTCCGTTTTATTTTTTTGGTGTGAGGTATAATCAATGGTGCCAATTGTTTATGAATTTCACTTTCTCACTCCACTGTTCACTGCACGGTGTCCCTACAAAGTGCACGTAATTCAGTGGCTTTTGTCACAAACGATTTAATGATTTTCCATGGAAGTACAACAAAACTTCTGGCAATTGACAGTCAATCGTTGATTACCTTATTAACGAGCACATTGCCAATCATTTTGGAATGGAATTATTTAACTACAGTGCAATAATAATATTTTTTCCATCAAAGAAAGTTGATCAGCTGCCAGCCATAAGTATGATAATGCTTGTAATGTGATATATATGTCCTCAATAATGATTTAAAGGTCACAAATTTGTCAAATCTGGCAACGTTGGTTTTCCCTTAAACTAAGGATATTATGATATGATACAGTTCGGAGATGTTAGAGCGGAATAATTTATTATGCAGAGACTCAATATGACTCAATGCTCATATAAATATGCAAAATATCCTTGAAGAGAATACACGAAAGATTCACGAGACTTCGTTGCATCCATAAAAACTCAATGTTTGATGTGTTTTATGTGCCGAGGGAATCATTGGCAATTAACAACTAAAAACGATGATAAGTTCGGCCGGGCCGAACTTTATATAACCACCACCATGGATTGCATTCCACAGAGGCTGTTGATCTTCGCAAAAAGTGCACATTACAGGAAAATGTCAATTTTTTTAATACAGCCAAACAAAAAATATTAAAAAATGTTTAATTTTATGTGTAGTTGAACTTTTATTTTCTATTTTTCCGGATAGTCTGGCTTGAGGTCATGAACAAATCAAAAAACTGATGTTTAGTTTTTCTGCAAGAAGGTATACGTTGGTACTACAAATATAAAACTAAAAACTCGACTTTCTGCACACAAATCTGATCAAAAAGCGACTGACAAACCACTGGAACAAAAGAGAGCGCTGGCAGCCCATTGTACCTTAACGGGACACAAGCCAAACTTCAACGACGTGGACATTTTGACGCAAGAAAATAATTATCGCAGAAGATATACGCTTGAAATGTTACATATTATGAATGTCCCTACTGACCAGAGACTGTCACTGCCCAAATATGGACGAAAACAATAGCTTTTGTTGAGAAAGTACTTCGAAACGAAAGAGTTCATTGGTTTTGCTAAAATGTAATTATTGTGATAATTTTTGTTGTCTTTTTGTATAATTAATTTTGTATGTATTTTAAATGAATATCCCTGAGGATGATCTTCGATGATGATCGAAATATCGGAAAAGAATAAATAAATAAAACAATTAAGAAAAACTAAACGTCAGTTTTTCGATTTGTTCCTGACCTCAAGCCAGACAATCCGGAAAAATATTAAAAAATAAAAAAAATTATTTTATAAATAAGACAAGGCTATCAATACGTTTATATTATAAAGGGTGATTTTTTAAGAGCTTGATAACTTTTTTTTTAAAAAAAACGCATAAAATTTGCAAAATCTCATCGGTTCTTTATTTGAAACGTTAGATTGGTCCATTACATTTACCTTTTGAAGATAATTTCATTTAAATGTTGACCGCGGCTGCGTCTTAGGTGGTCCATTCGGAAAGTCCAATTTTGGGCAACTTTTTCGAGCATTTCGGCCGGAATAGCCCGAATTTCTTCGGAAATGTTGTCTTCCAAAGC
Source organism: Polietes domitor (assembly GCA_947397865.1). Taxonomy (NCBI): domain Eukaryota; kingdom Metazoa; phylum Arthropoda; class Insecta; order Diptera; family Muscidae; genus Polietes; species Polietes domitor. The sequence goes on along the minus strand of OX377622.1, from coordinate 54,292,015 downwards.
TGGAATAGTTGCTGGCTTATTTCTGTAGACTTTAGACTTGACGTAGCCCCACAAAAATAGTCTAAAGGCGTCAAATCGCATGATCTTGGTGGCCAACTTACCGGTCCATTTCTTGAGATGAATTGTTCTCCGAAGTTTTCCCTCAAAATGGCCATAGAATCGCGAGCTGTGTGGCATGTAGCGCCATCTTGTTGAAACCACATGTCAACCAAGTTCAGTTCTTCCATTTTGGGCAAAAAAAAGTTGGATATCATCTCACGGTAGCGCTCACCATTCACAGTTACGTTACGATTCACATCATCTTTGAAGAAGTACGGTCCAATGATGCCACCAGCCCATAAACCGCACCAAACTGTGACTTTTTCTGGATGCATTGGTAGCTCTTGCAATGCTTCTGGCTGATATTCACTCCAAAATCGACAATTCTGCCTATTTACGTACCCATTGAGCCAAAAATGAGCTTCGTCGCTGAACACAATTTCTTTCTTTCTGAACTTTCTTAACAGAGCACGCATTTTGATAATAAAATTCAATGATTTGCAAGCGTTGCTCGTTAGTAAGTCTATTCATGATGAAATGTCAAAGCATACTGAGCATCTTTCTCTTTGACACCATGTCTGAAATCCCACGTGATCTGTCAAATACTAATGCATGAAAATCCTAACCTCAAAAAAATCACTCTTTATATATCGAAATAATACTTCAAGTAAATTCAAAAAATATATATAAGACAGCAATTTTCAAAAAAGCTTAAACACTACAGTTAGTCGTATTTCCATCCTATTTTAATTCCAAAACTACAAATTTTGAAAATATATTATGTCTCCCGTAACAGTGCAAAATAACCCAACTTCATGATTCAAAAAAAAAAAAATAATAATAATAAAACGAATTTGGACACATATTTTTATTTTGCTTGTCTATGCAGTCAGACGAATGTGTACACCAAACTCCATGATTCTAGCTGCGGCCAAGTACAACTTTTTAAAAGCTCTTTATTTTACATGCCTACGCTATCATAGGAATGTATACACCGAATTTCATCATTCTAGTAAGTCGTTTAGTTGGTACTATTTTTACCCCTCTGTACCCATTGTATCCCTTGCAGGTACGAATTTGAAAAAACTATTTATTTTTCGTGTCTCTGCAGTCAGTGCAATGCATACAACGAATTTCATGGCTCTAGCTGCTTTCATTTGGTTGGTACAATTGTTATCCCCTTTTTCCATTTTAACTCCAAAAAGTACGAATTTCGAAAAATCTATTTATTTTACGTGTCTACGCAATAAGAGGAATGTATACACCGAATTTCATTATTTTAGGTGCAGCCGTTTGGTTGGTACCATTTTTATCCCTCTTTTCCCACTGTACCCTTTAAAAGTACGAATTTGAAAAAAATACTTTTAAATTTATTTTTTTACTCAGTTAGATGAATGTACACACCAAATTTCGTGTTTCTAGCTGTTGTCGTTTGTTTGGTACCATTTTTATCCCTTTTTGCCCCATTTCGCCCCCTACGAATAAGAATCACTTTATTGTGCACGTTTTTGTTATGGGGGAATGCATATACCCAATATCAAGTAAGTAAATACAAGCAGACATATTGAAAAAACATACTGTAAAATATAAGGGATTATTATGGGTATTTTCAGTCGTTGTGAGGGAAAAATTTTTTCATTTGGACCGATTGCGCCCAGTTGCCATCCCAACCGATCTACGGCTATAGGACACATTTATAGAAAATTTGGAATTACTAGCTCCTTTCGTTTAGATGCTAGTGTGCTTTCAACAGACGGACGCACGGATAGGGCTAGATCGTCTTAGAATTTTATGACCATCAATAATATATATACTTAATAGGGTCACAGGTCGATATTTCAAGGTGTTACAAACGGAATGACAAAGTTAGTATACCCCCATCCTGGAGGTGGAGGGTATAAAAGTGAGAATGGAGTGCTTTAATTGCCGTAAATATGATTTTCCTATATATTGACGCCACATTCCACACAGCCCGTCACACAAACAATTTATTGATGGAAATATTTGGCGAACATTTACCGGAAACCAGAAACTTTGGGTACCTTGGAAGACAATATTATTCGAAATATCACGCCTACACTGTCCACAGTGTAATATTTGCATACAAGCTGAGGCAAAAATTAGTAGAACTAGATCAAAAACAATTTTTTTATTAAATTCGCCCACAACCACGCCTATCTCCCACGTAAGTTAAAATGAACAAGCAAAAGTCTTTAAGTTCGACCGGACGGAATTTATATACCCTCCACCATGGACTGCAATTTACAGTCTGTCGCCTCCACGTGTAAGTTTTCTTAGAAAACAAGTAGGCAAGTTTCAGTCGGTTAAATCGACTTATAAATGTATACCCTCACTCTCAGTATTAAAATTCCAATCATTTGTCTGCGATATCTTATATTATTTAGGACCGAACTGTTTATGCCAGATAACGGTATAGAAGTTATTAACGATTTACATTTAGAAAGGATATGTAGTATTGTATGGGAGGTACTAGAAGAGGCGTGACAATATTGTCCATATTCCGGGTGGGTATAACGACTATAAAAATATTGTCAAATATCAAACTTTAGATTATTACGATCATTCGTATAGAACTTATAAGAGCTTTAATTTGTATGGGAGGGACTATAAGTGGAATGACAAAACCCGCTATATTGTGCACACTTAAAGTGATTATGAAAACTTTAATAAATTCCAAAATGTGGCTGAAATGTGGTTTTAAATTATATTTAAAGTGCTTCCAAGGGTCCAATAATTCTGAAAAAAAATTGGACAAAAATGCAACGTAAAACCAGTAAGGAAAGGCTAAAGTCGGGCGGGGCCGACTCTATGATACACTCCACTTTCAATCCGAATACAATTCGGTGAAAAAGTGAAAACGGGAAGGTTTTTTGTATCCTGTAAATGTATGTGTTTGACAAAAAATTTTATATCGGAAAGCACATTTGTATGAGGATATATTGAAACCTGGAACGAAATAGGTGAAATATTTATAGTTTGGCCAAAATGTCAAAAAATCAAATCGGGAGCGAAATTTGTATGGGGGCTATATCTAAATCTGAACCGATCTTACCCAATTTCTGCATAGTGTTTCTAGTTGGATTATAAGATGTTGACCCAAATTTAAAGAAAATCGGGTACAATATATGGTTTTTAGAGCGCAAAATTCAAATCGGGAGCGACATTTGTATGGGGCCAAAATCTAAATCTGAACCGATCTTACCCAATTTTTGCATAGGTGTTTCTAGTTAGATTATAAGATGTTGTGCCCGCTTTAGCTACAGGTGTTTCTAGTTATATTATAAGATGTTGTGCCAAATTTAAAGAAAATCGATTAGAATATGTGGCATTTAAAGAGGAAAAAGTCAAATCGGGAGCGACATTTATATGGGGCTATATCTAAATCTGAACCGATCTTACCCAATTTCTGCATAGGTGTAGTAAGATTATAAGATGTTGTGCCAAATTTAAAGAAAATCGAGTACAATATGTGGTTTCTACAGAGGAAAATGTCAAATCGGGAACGACATTTGTATGGGGGCTATATCTAAATCTGAACCGATTTGACCTATTTTCACCATAGATGTTCTTAGTTTAAATATAAGATGTTTTGCCAAATCTGAAGACAATCTGATACAATATGTGATTTCTAGAGCGGAAAAAGTCAAATCGGGAGAGAAATGTGTTTGGGAGCTATATATAAATCTGAACCGATCTGACCGATATTCACCATGGGTGTTTCTAGTGGAAATATAAGATGTTTTACCAAATCTGAATACAATCTGATACATTATGTGGTTTCTAGAGCGGAAAAAGACAAATCGGGAGCGAAATTTGTATGGGAGCTATATATAAATCTGAAGCGATCTGTCCGATATTCACCATGGGAGTTTCTAGTGGGAATATAAGATGTTTTACCAAATCTGAAGACAATCTGATACAATATGTGGTTTCTAGAGCGGAAAAAGTCAAATCGGGAGCGAAATTTGTATGGGAGCTGTATATAAATCTGAACCGATCTGACCGATATTCACGATGGGTGTTTCTAGTGGAAATATAAGATGTTTTACCAAATCTGAAGACAATCTGATACATTATGTGGTCTCTAGAGCGGAAAAAGTCAAATCGGGAGAGAAATGTGTTTGGGAGCTATATATAAATCTGAACCGATCTAACACATTTTTACCACAGGTGTTTCTAGTTACAATATAAGATCTTTTGCCAATTTTAAAGAAAATCTGTTGTAATATGTGGTATCTAGAGTGAAAAGAGTCAAATCGGGAGTGAAATTCGTATGGGGGCTATATCTAAATCGGAACCGATTTTCTTCAAATTAAATAGCGTTCGTCCTTATCCCGAAAAACATCGTTGTGCAAAGTTATATTTGGTTCTGTCTACAATTGCGACCTGTATCGTGATTACAAGAATAGATGGACGGACAGACAGACAGACAGACAGACAGACAGACAGACAGACAGACAGACGGACGGACATTGCTAAATCGACTCAGAAAGTGATTCTAAGACGATCGGTATAATTAACAATGGGTCTATCTCGTTTCCTTTTGGGTGTTACAAACAAATGCACAAAGACATAATACTCTCGTGGAGTGTATAAAAAACATCATAAATTTCTTATTTTAATATATATGTTAAAACAAATCATTACCAGTGATTTCATTTGAGTCCA